>WYDI02023600.1:0-45886 GCA_009867235.2 Psittacus erithacus | reverse complement strand
CTGAAAGTTAGAAACACAGTGCTGCACCAGCCACTAAGAAGCAGAAAAAATGACTGCTACTGCTGAACCCGTGACAGATAAGTTTGGCTAGCACTAGAAAGGGGAAGAGAAAAGTGAGATAGACTAACTTTCCTGTAGCTCCTCTGTCTGCTTTTGCTATGTTTTTTGAGCTGAGCATTTTTCCCAAGTTTGGATCAACTCATGGCTACATGTGCAAGTACAGAAATTTGCATAGCATCTTAACTGTTGTCCTGGGTTCAGGACTGGCAGTCATTTTTCTCTGTCTTAGTAGCTGGTGCAGTGCTGTGTTTTTGACTTTAGTCTGAGAGCAGTGCTGATAATGCACAAATGTTTTTAGTTGTTGCTAAGCAATGTTAACTCCCATCAAGGACTTTTTCAGTCTCATGCTCTGCCACTGAAGAGGGGCACAAGAAGCCAAGAGGAAGCAGGGACTGCACGCCTCACCCAAACTAACCAAAGGGGCATTCCACACCATGGCACGTCATACCCAGTATATAAACTGGAGGCAGTTACCCGGAAGGGTTAGATCACTGCTCGGTCAGGCTGGGTATTTGTTGGCAGATGGTGCGCAATTGTATTCTCTTCCCTTGTTATTTCCGTTATCATTATTATTATTGGTGGTAGCAGCAGTGATTTGTGTTATACCTTAGTTACTGGACTGTTCTTAACTCAGCCCATGGGAGTTACGTTCTTTCGATTCTTCTCCCCATCCTTCCGGGAGCAGGGGGAGAAGAAAGGGATGAGTTAGCGAGCAGCTGTATGGCTCTGAGTTACTGGCTGAGCTTAAACCACGACAATTGTGCAAAGCAATTTTATTAGGTCATGTATTTTTACATTATTTTAATTACAAAAATTGAGGGTAACAGCATACCAAGTAGCTACAAATTTGTGACAAGTTCTCTCCAAGCAACTTGTATTACAGTTGAAATTTTGCCTTTTGTTTCCTCCCTTGTGTTTGCCTATTTGAAGTAATGATGACATTCACTCATCTTTTACCCACATCCTAATTATTAAAATATTGAATAGAAATTCTGTGGGATAAGAATGGGCAAATCTGTCATCCCCTGATCTGCAAATATACTGAAAAAGTGAAGAAAGATGATTGTTCAAGAAACTTTTCCTTTTCTCAATAGCTGCTGATTCATGTAATTTAATTACCATAAATATGAATTAGTAAGTTCTTCCATTAATTTATATCTAATTGTCAATTTAAATTTGGTGCAAAATGTCTCCTGAAAGTTCTGAATAGTGAGTAGTATTGAGATTTTCCCTCACACTTCTGCTTCACTCATGCCCCAACTTCTGCTCTTCTGGCTCTCACACATAAAAGACAGCTAGAGACTCAGCCCTTTTTAAATCCTCTGTGCATATGTATGCACATACACGTACACCACATGCATACACTCTCCCGCACAAGTGCACACCCACACATCTTCATACACACTGAGTCTTCTCAGCAATAGCATCCAGAGTGTGCTTTAGAAACAAGCACCTACCATGTCACAGTCTTTAAAATACTTCTTTAAGGTACTATTGTTTTAATCATTATCAACTTGATTGATACCAAGGCTTAACAATGAAAGACTTCAAGGGATGAAACTATGAGTCTGAAGCTGAAAAGCCAGGGTCTCTGGTATAACTGCAGTAAGAGTCATATTCTCTGATAGGCACAGTGGCAGCAGGTACACACTGACATGTGCATTATGCAGCTGCTTCCTGATCTCTGTGGATTTATTCAGAAAATTTGAAACCCAAAAAATGCATTTCCCTGCATATTCAGCTCCAAACATGCAGTATGCATCTTCTCTTTAGTCTTTTCTGGGTAAAAGGCTGCCTGGATGGGCAGACCCAGAGAGATGTGAATGAGGTTAAATCCAATTGGCAGCCAGTCACAAGTGGTGTTCCCCAGGGCTCAGTACTTGGATCAGTTCTGTTCAATATCTTTATCAATCATCTGGATGAGGGGATTGAGTGTACCCGCAGTAAGTTTGCAGACAGCACCAAGTTGGGTGGGAGTGTCTATCTGCTGGAGGATAAGAAAACTGCAGAGGGATCTGGGCAGGCTGGATTGATGGGCTGTGGCCAATAGTGTGAGTTTCAATAAGGCAAAGTGCCAGGACCTGCACTTGGGCCGCCACAATTCCATACAACACTACAGGCTTGAGGAAGAGTGGCTGGGTTGCTGCTCAGTGGAAAAGGATTTTGGGGTGTTGGTCAACAGACGGCTGAATATTAGCCAGCAATGTGCCCAGGTGGCCACAAATGCCTGTAGAATCCTGGCCTGTATCAGAAATAGCAGAAATACCAGAACCAGAACAGGCTGCTCAGGGAAGTGGTTGAGTCACTGTCCTTGGAGGTATTTAAAACACATGTAGATGTAGCAGTCAGGGTCATCATTTAGCGGTGGACTTGACAGTGTTTATGTTTAGACTTGATGACCTTAAAGATCTTTTCCAATCTAGATGATTCTATGATCCTATGATTCTCTGTTCTTTGTTTCTGTAGTGTTGATATTTTAACATAATACACTGTTTCTCAGCCCAGCTCCTCTTCATGCTCAATCTTGTAGTCCAGCTCTAATCCTGCGCTTTTGAACATCACAGCCTAAAGTAATTCAGTATTATGCATCCCTTTCCAAGTCATATAATAGGATAAGACAGGTCATGAGGAAACAAATCTTTGCTGACAAGTAAATAGCTTTGATAACCTAACTGCCAAACATGACAAAAAACAAGACACGTGGAAATTGATTTAACTAAGCAACATTTCATTCTTTACTTGGATGCTTCTGATCAGTGCTTTCATTAGATTATGGAATAGTAAACCAAGGTTTCTGTTCTGGGTCATAGGAAAAACAAGGCTCAACTACATGGACAAAAATTCCTGTGTTTAAATGTATTCAGTTTGTAGTCCTACATACTTGAAAGCATATGGCTGTAAAAGTGAAAGTTAAGCATGTACTTAAGTCCTTTGGACATCAGGGAATCTAAAAAAAAAAAAAAAATTAGTGGTCCTCTGAAGAGAGTTCAGCTGCATCAATTTCTATCCATATTGCCTAGAACGTTGCAGAAACATATTCTCCAACAGCAGTAGATATTTTTAGAGGAATAATATACAACATACTGTTAACATTTCAATGGTTACCACCTATCCTGAAAAAAAAATCTGTTTTGGGATCTAGTTAAAAGACATTGAAGAATATAACTTATATTCTTCTAAATTAAGTGCACTCCTTAAAAGTTTATGAAAGCCATCTGCTGGTTAAATTATTGAGGTAGTTTATTTGAGATATATGGAAGCTAATAGGAAAAAACCTCAACTGTGGTGAGGTAAGCAAAGAAAATTTAAGCAAATTGATTTATTCAAACAAAGCTGATTTCTTAGCTTTCACAATTTTAAGTTGTCTTATCCATCCATCCACCAACCTGTTGTTCCAATTGCTGTCCCAGAAAAGTGAAAACAAAAGCACAATTGAAATTTAAAGGCATCTCCCTTTTTCTCAAGCAGATAATAGAGAGAAATACTAGCATCCACCCACAAAGCTTTTTAATTTATTTTTTTTTTTTTAGATTCTGGTCCAGTCTAGGTCACTATAAAAGAATTAACAATTTAAAGGGTCTTGTGTGCTGCCTCCTTCTTTAAAGTCATTTTTATCTGCACTTTTTGTTAAATTAAACAAATACTGTTTGGTTACGAAAATTTGGCTGATCTCTGAACTTATTGTTGCTCAAAGGCCTCTTCATGTGAGTAAGTACAATAGATTTGCATGCACTGCGTTTAAGATAATTTCTGGTCCATGACTGGTAAAAACCTGAAAATTGGTACTTCACGTACAGAGATCAAAAGGACAGCAGCTGTGAAGCTAGATCTGTAATCATGGCAACCGTTAAAAATTAATTGATTCATCTAAATGATTGAAATTCATTTTGTGTCCATGGACAACAGTGTTAAATGAGTTTCATAAGATGGTTACATATTGCGCTGTTGAATCATTTTAGGAAGAGACTTATCTTAAAGTAGCCAGGTAGTTTTGGTAATTTCTCCTGTGTGTAGAAAGATAAAAGTAACTAAGATTGTACTCTGTTGTTCATTCACTAACGTATTTTCTGCTATTAGAACATTACAGAGAATGACACGGGTTGAAGTAGGAAGGCTATCTGTGTAATTGAGAACCATCCAATTTCCTATCATATGCTCAACATGTCTTGTGTAATCTGATTTGAATCCCCAATTTATACCTATGTTTATACCTAAAGTGAGAGCCCAGACATGCAATTCTCTACTCTTCTCCCTCCTTTATAGCCCTGTAACTTGGTTTTAGAAGTGGAAAGGAAAGCCTATCTGTCAAGCCTGGAAAGGAACTGCAGTGTGCTCTGACAGCTTCTCAGTATGGATCCTGCAGGAGCCAAGGTTTTTTCATGGGCCATGGTACACACCTGGTACTCAGCATAAACCAAAACTTAATTTTCCTGTAGCTAGGCAACCATCTACAGATGTTAATACTTACTGAAGACAGATAAATCAATGACTGTGAAGTGTTCCCACACCACAACAGCATACTATTTGAGCAATCTGCCTCTTACTGTCATGCACTTTTGTTTTGATATGTGGCATCCAAAGTTAGGTAACGTAGCTCAGTGTAAAGCCCAGTTGCCATTTTGTGATGGCAGGTAATGGAGAAAATTACAGGTTCTGATGTAGAAGGAGATTTTCTCATTCTCTCCTTTATGTTTAGTATAGAAAAAAAGTGCTTAAAAACAAATTGTATCTGCCTCTGTGTGTGTGCGTGTGTTTGTTCATAGAAAATGATAATATGCACCTTGGTAACCTTTACATAATCTTACATGTTGTGTGATTTAATAGGATTTTCATGCCGATCTTGTAAAGGTATCCTTTTAAGTATTGCTGGTTTTTTTGGAAGCAAATGGCCTGTGGCTGCAAGAACACAAAATTATTTGCACTAGGTTATCTCTTGACCATCCTCCAGCTTAACTTGTGGACAATTATCTGGGTATTACAAAATAATTCTTAGAACCCCACAGTTAAACACTGTGGATTCATTTGTTATGTATAGTACACTTGAGTTACAGGGCTGTAATATTCATTCAAACATTTCAGTAGATACTGAAAGACAAAGTAACTACTGCCAACATTAAAAATCCCTCAGGTTAAGGGTACAACTCAAGTTTTCATTGGAAATTAGGTTAGACTAAACAGAAGATGTAAGAATGTTTTAGCACAAACTAAATTGTAATGGGAGCAGACAAGCTAATTCACTTTCATAGCTAATAGTTATAGTGCTAAGCTGGATACATTAGCACAAAACCAAAAGCTCATTTATTTTGGTAAGACAATGTTAATATTTCTCAGTTTCTGGATACCTCCTTTTCATGGGATCACTAAAAAAGGATGCTATTATGTTTTGTAATTGCTTGGGGAAGTGATTTAGTAGTGAGTGGAAGTTGCAAGATTCTTAAGTTCCCTATGGAATTATTTGAAAAATTCAGTGTTCCAAAGATATTTCACTCCTGAGACCTGATATAACCACTGAGACAGAAAGGACAACCAATTTAAAACAAAACTAACAGTAGAAGCAGGTGGGACACAGGTCATAAAAAAACAAACCAACTCAAAACCAAAAAACAAGCAAACAAAAATAAACAAAAAAACAAAAAAAACAAAGCAAAAAAAAAAACCACAACCAACCAACCAACCAGACAAAAAAACACAACAAAAATTATTTTGATCTGGAGAGAAGGGCCACTGCGGGAGGGCAGCATACTCATTTGCAAAGGGTGAAAAATACAAATGACATATTTAGGAGCCTGAAAGTTAGCTGAAGAGCCTGGGGAGTGACAAAGAAAAGAAGCAATGAAAACTGTTCAATGAGAAACAGTAAGAAGACAAAATAGGAATAGGAAAATAGCATTTCTTTATTATTATTCCCTAGCTGTTGCTGGTTGCTGAATCTTTCCTTACTTTGAACAACTTGGAAGTAGACATTTTCTTCGCAGACAAAAGTAGTTCAGGTTTTTGTAACTCACACCTTTTTTTTTCCTTTTTTAGTGTCGACGAGGACTAGATAGCATTTATCATCTCTCTGAGAGCTTGATCCATCATCACTTGAGTCAATAGAAGTTTTTCTAGTGACCTCAATAGGCTGAAGATCAAGCAATGAATGAAATGTCTTCTGTGCCTGTGCCAATAATAACAAATGTATCCCATACTCTGGGAATGCATCTGATCCAATATCCTTCCCCTCCATAAAACACAAAGTGAGATGAAAGAAAGATGTCAGCTATGACATCTTAGCGGTTTTCATGTCAGAAAGTAATACAAAGCTATTAAAATGTCCCAGCATAAGTAATCTGTTACTAACAGAAACAAAGGATTACTGCTTATAATTTCACAAAATCCTGTAAACAGTAATGTTAACTCTGAGACACATGCCAATCCATTTCAGGGTATTAGAATTATCATCTTCCTGAGGTGCAAAAGAAAGAAAACATAATCGACAGATAAATGCTTATTAAGTAGAAAACAGCAACCAACTGCAAAAGGTATTTCTGAGGTAACTGCTGTGTGACTTTGCCAGATATAAAGGACACAAGTAGAAAGATGAGTTAATAGTTCCTTAACATGACAACTCTTCGTTAGTTGGTGCAAACCAGCATGGCATTTGATTCTGTTCTTCAGTTTTGCAAAGATCACTATGTTGCAGATGGAAAACATTTTGCTCGTTGAAATTTAAAATATGCATGTAAACAGATAAAGAACTGTTCTTATTCTTTTTACGTACAATTCTAAATATATCTTACTTTGGCCATAGTTACAATATTTGCATTTTATTTAGGTTTTATATTTAAATTTAACACATATATAAAGAATTAGAGCATCAATTTTGATGTTTTTTGACACTTAATTAAATTAATTAATTAAAGTCTCAATTACACAAAAATATTTTCTAATGTAAAGCATCACACTGTGATAACCTGTGTAGGCTTAGATGCAAGCTGTGTGTTAAGTTCTTTCCAAATATATTTACCCACATAAATTATTTAATGAGCATCCATGATGCCAATAATATTATTAATAGATACTACTGTATTGCACAATGTCTGTCTTTACTGATCAAGCATAAGATTATAAAAGTCTACTACTTATTTCAGAGGTGAAAGACTTGTATTTTAGCTAAAGAGGAATAAGCTGCTAATGCCAAAAGTCTCAGCTCATCATTAATTATTTAATAAATTATCCTGATTTTCACACTAGGATTTACAATAAGGCTTTATCTTGGACTCTTTTCTAATCTTTGTTTGATTTAAACACGTATAATACTATTTGAAATCTATTTGTGAACTTCATGTTGACCATGTACCAATGCCAAGAAATGTAGCTAAAAAAATGCTGAGGTGTCATGACTGTGCTCTTCCTAGATCGTATGTTCTTTACGGTTTTTAGGAACACTTTCAACTGTAAACTTCCTCAGTACCTCCAGGCACCAAGCAGAGGAACAAGGGTGAATGTGGAGGGTGGATATTAACTGCTTTCTCTCCCTTAGTATACAATAAACTGAAATATTCTCATCTGTCTTTATTTATTGCTGTCTTTCTACACAGAAGCTTTCGTGAAGATTCTGTTTAAGCAATGTGTCAGGGGTCTAACCTGCAGAAATTGCATATAAATGATAAGTTGATAGTGGTGAAATCTAGAGGTCATGCACCAATCTTGAGTTACTCTAAAAGTACATATGTAATTTTAAAAACCCATGCCAATGAAAATCTGAGAGGTGCAGTGAACCACATAAGAAAACTTGAGTTTATAGATTGTGATCCAGAATATATGAGCTGGTTTAAGATGCAAGAAATAAAAGAAAAATAAAAGATATTGAAATTATAAGGACAACATGTACATATGCATGCATATGCTTTTCTACACATACACACACATACTTACAGGCATAATAAATATTGTTTTATTAGACTATTGCACTCACACTACACTCCAGAGAGTTTAGTTGTGTGTACAGCAGTCAGATCAAAGCATCAAAACGTTAGACACTTCGTGAAGTCCCCAACATATTTTAATGTGCTGAGGGTAAACAGGCCAAGGAAGATGATATGCCAGTTAGCTTGGGAAAAGGAAAAAAAAAATAATAATAATAAAAAAGCATTTTTTTTATTCACAAAACCATTGAACTGACACTGCTGTAGTTAAGAAGACAGGGCTACAAAGCATATCCTTGGACTGTACCTGTTTACCTCTTGACTCAGCCTGAGTCCTTGCATGTTAGGGAGGTTTTGTATGAAAGGTCAGAGCTTAACTTATTTTTTGTTATTCATTTACTTTAACCTGCTGTTTGTGGTGGTCTCTCCATGGTTGATTTGGAAGCTTAAAAAGTGTAAGGGTTTTCATAACCTTTGTTTTGCTGTGCTTTTCCTACCACTTTGATCATACTCAGAGAGGAGTTATTTCTTGCTAGCATTTCATGCCCAAAATAGACATTCTTATGTAGTTTGCTTTGTATTATTAAAACACAGTGAAGGGGAAAATAACGTGAAGATCTATCTACTTTTCAATAAAAGTTAATGCAAGAAAATATAGTCCCTGCGCAGTTGCCACAGCAGGAACACATGAATGCATGGGCTCCAAACCACTCTTATCAAAGAATCTGTATTTTGCCTGAGTTTCTACCATGTTTGTGATTGTATTCACACTAGAAATAGATGTCTCCAGGGCTGTAAACTAAAAACTTTACTAATTGCTAGCATCTTCCTGCACCAGGTAAAGAATAAAGAAAAGGGTTTGATACGCATGTCAACAAGTTGGAAAAACTCCAAATTATCAAAGTCCTGCTGGAAGAAGTGGTTAATAACTCCAGAAGCAAGCAGAGGACTTGATTCTTAGTCTTTCATGGGGAAGAAAAAAAAATAAATTACTTTTGCCACAGTAAATCACTTGTAATATAGATGTGAGTTGAGCTCTCTTGTTGGATGAAGTTTCAGGCTTTCAATAAAAAAGAATACAGTCCAATATTTGAAGTCTTAAAGATCCCTAAAGCAATTGAATTTTGTGGGTTTTATCCATGCTCCCTAGTGGCTAGAATTCTGTATCTCAAAACTTCATAAATAATTGACAAAAAAAAAATATCTGTCAAGCTCTATTCTGCAGACTGAATTATCTCTCACTCAGAAAGAAAAGACAATCCCTATAGATCAGGTTTGAATTATGGGTAGGATAGAGATGTTCTGAACTTCCCTGCCATCTCTAGTAAGCCCAAGGATAAATATGAGTTTAATGTCCATTGTTTTGATAATACCAAGAATTTAGCTGTACTCTTTAAGAAGTCAGTCACACTTTAAAATAAAGATGGAAAAATATGCTGCAAGGCCTTGGGTGTATAAACGTAGTATGCTAGGGAATGAAACAGTTTGCATCTGTGATAAAAATACTTTTGGTAGTGTAATAATGTTATTTCAACTGGAAAAAATATTCCAGAATCTGAAAGAAACTAGCTCACTTTAATGTGTGGTAATTTCTATCCCATGCAAAGAGATAGGAACAGCTTCTTTTTCCTGCACAGTTTCCTCTCTATCACAGCAGTTTCATTCACACAGCCGTATATGGTCCTTACCTGATGTAGGCAGCCAGCACATTTTATTTTGTAGTTAACACCAATGGGAAAGCTGTATTCCATGAGGCAAACTTGCCCACACCCATGATTTACTACGACTATGTAGTGTTTCATGACAGAGAGGAGGGCACTGTGCAGGTTAAGACAAAATGCTGGCACACTTTTCTCCCGGGTTTCCGGATTCCTGTGTCTTCATTAGAGCACAGTGGGTAATCAGGCTGAAATACCATGGATTATCAGGCATAGAAAAAGCATTGGGACTATTGCTTACTGTGCTTCACACTTTTGTTTTTGGGGTTGGTTTTGGTTTGTTGCTTTTTGGCTTTTTTTTTTTTTTTGTATATTTGTTCTTTTGTTTAGAAAAAGAAGACAGAGAAAAAATCTACACAAAAGAAATAATTTTCATCAAATGGAAATTTGCTTTCATATACATACTGAAAGATAAACTTGTTTGTTCATATATGAAACTACATTGTAATTATACTGATATAACTCCTCATACATTTACACACATGAACACAAATGTTCCTACCTAGTCTACCAAACATCCGCAAGAAGGTATTAGGAAAATTGTTATATACATACAAACACATCATCCATTGCCTAACATTATATTACCATGGTACTAAGTTTCTATGTAGGGCAGCAGTTTATCATCCTTTGCTCTTAATGCATAATAAATTCAAATAATTTGATATTTTTATCCAAGGCAGTGAAATTATAAAATGGTATTTTTAGAATCAAATATAATTGAAAGAAAGTTCAGAATTTATGAGAATAGCTAAGTGAGACATGGGAAGCAACTAAAGGAAGCTATGTAGTGAGGATAAAAAAGAAAAAAATCAATTTAACAAAATGAGTGGGGATCCAGAAACAGCATAGCTGCTAATGGGACATGGGAAAAAGAGATTGGAGAAATGCTTTAAAAAACCCTCCTTGAAATATTTAAACTCATAAAATCTCAAAGTTAAAGGAATTGCAGCTTCAATATAAGCTTTAGGAATGAAGCAGAAGAGCATTTCTCCAGAGCAGTAAAACCATACAAATATAGAGGACCAAAGAACAAAGAAAATAGAACAGCAAAAGTACCAAGCAGAACAAATGTCAGAAGTAAATGCACAGAGACAAAATAAAAACCTGAATGACAGTGAAGATCATAGAAGTAATATATTTCTTTATGGACAAAAACTTGAGGGAGAAATAAATATTGAGACAGAGACAAGTGTAAGCATGCATCAAATTAAAAAAAGAGGTTTGTCCTCATTAGACTTACGAGAAGGAAGAAATGCATATGAAAGAGTCAGCTGATTACAGAATTGGCTTAGACAAAAGGAAAGAAAACCAATATTCCTACTGAACATAAATACATGCATTCCTATGTTCAGCTTCAAAATAATCTAAAAAATAACATAAAAATGACAGGGCTTTTCAAACATTTCATGTACATTCTCTATGAGAGTGAAATATTGTTGCTAATGATAAAGGCATAGACGGAGAATCTAATGGCATAGAAATAAGGTGTTTGATTATACAAATGCATTATTTTAAATTACATTAAGCAGCATTAACACGCCTAAAATTTAATGAATCATAGAATGGATTGGGTTGGAAGGGACCTTAAAGACCACTTGGTTCCAACCCCCTTGCCATGGGCAGGGACACCTTCCACTAGACCAGGTTGCTCAAAGCACCATCTAAACTGGCCTTGAACACTTCCAGGGATGGAGCAGACTCAGTTTTTCCCAGCAACCTGTTCCTCACCACCTTCACAAGGAGGAATTTCTTCCCAGTATCTAAACTAATCTTTTTCAGTTTGAAGTCATTTCCCGTTGTCCTGTCCCTACATGACCTTGTAAAAAGTCTCTCTCCAGTTTTCTTGTAGGCCCCTTTAGGTACTGGGAGGCTGCTATAAAGTCTTCCCTGGGCCTTTTTTTCTTCAGAATGAAAAAGCCCAACTCTCTCAGCTAGTCTTCAAAATAGAGGTCCTCCAGGTCTCTGTTCATCTGGACTTGCCCTCCTTTGTACTTGCTCCAACAGATCCATGTCCTTCTTATGTTGGGGTCCCCAGAGCTGAATGCAGTATTCCAGGTGGGGTGTCATAAGAGTGGAGTAGAGGGGGAGGATCACCTCCCTCGACCTGTTGGCTATGGTCCTTTTGAGGCAGCCCAGAATACAGCTGGATTTTCTGGGCTGCAGGCACACACTGCCAGCCCTTGTTGAGCTTCTAGTCAAAAACACTTCCAAGTCTTCCTTCTCAAGGCTGCTCTCTATCCAGTCTCTGCCAGCCTCCGTTTGTGCTTGGGATTGCCCTTACCCCAAGTGCAGAACCTTGCATTTGGCCTTGTTGAAGTTCATGAAGTTCACACAGTGCCACTTCTCAAGCCTGTCAAGGTCTCCCTTGGATGGCACCACTTAGCTTGGTGTTGTCAGCAAACTTGCTGAGGGTGCCCTCAATCCCACTGTCCATGTTGCCAACAGATATTAAACAGTGCTGTTCCAATACTGGCCTCCACTTGGACATCTAGCTGTTGACTACAACTCTTTAAGTGTGACCATTTAGGGTATTCTTTATCCACCAAGTGGTCCAACTATCAAATCCATGCCTCTCTTGTTTAGAAACAAGGTTATTGTGAGGGTCATTGTCAAATGCTTTGCATAAGTCCTGGTAGATGACGTCATTTGCTCTTCCCTTACCTGCCAATTCTTCAACTTCACCATAGAAGGCCACCAAATTTTTCGGGTGTGATTTGTCCTTGGTGAATCCATGTTGGCTGTCTCCAATCACCTTATTTTCCATGTATTTTAGCATAGTTTCCAGGAGGATCTGCTCCATCATCTTGCTGAGCACTGACTGCCCTCTAGTACCCCAGCTCTTAAATATTTTTTCCCTTTTTAGAAATAGGGGTTATATTTCCACTTTTCCATTTGTGGGAGGACTTAACCAGACTGCTCTGACTTCTCAAATATGATGGATAATGGCTTGGCAACTTCTTCCACTAGTTCCCTCACGAGCTGTGGATGAATATCATCAGATCCCATGGAACTGTGCACCTTCAGGTTCCTTACATGATGTTAAACCTGATTTTTCTTTGTTATCCCGGTCTCTGCCATTGCCTTCAGTTGCATGAGTAGTGTGGCTGGAACACTTGCCAATAAAGACCAAGGCAAAAAAGTCACTAAGGACCTTGGCCTCCATATGTCAGATGACCACGTTTCCCGTCACCTTCCAGAGAGTTCCTGCATTTTCCCTTGTCTTCTGTTTATCACCAACATGCGTACAGAAGTTTTTCTTGCTGCCCTTAACGTCCCTGGCAGATCTAATTCTATCAGGACTTTGGCTTTCCTACTCTGATCCTTGACCACATGGACAATATCTCTGTATTTGTCCCAGGCTACCTGTCTTTGGCTTCCACTCTTTCTAGGCTCCCTTTTTGTGCTGAAGTTTGTCCAGGAGCTCCTTATTCATCTATGCAGGCCTTTTGACATTTGTATCTGACTTCTTTGTTGAAATGCATCTCTGCTGATCTTGGAGGAGGTGATCTTTGAGTATTAACCTTCTTTCTCTGGCCTGCCTTCTCTCCAGGCCTTTATCCCATGGTACTCTATCAAGGAGATCCCTCAAAGAGGCCAAAATCTTAAGTCCATGCTATTGAGTTTGCTGTGTGCCCTCCTCTCTGCCCCAGGGATCTTGAACTGAACCATTTCATGGCCGCTGCAGCCAAGACTGTCCTCGAGCTTTGCATTCCCTTCCTGTCTCTCCTTGTGGATGAAAACAAGGTACAGTGTAGTACTTCTCCTCACTGACTCCTCTGTCTCTTGGAGAAAGAAGTCACTATCAATACATTCAAGAACCTCCTGGGCTGCTTGTCCCCTGCTGTGCTGTCCCTCCAAGAGATACTGAGGTGCATGAAGTGTCCCATGGCGACCAGGGCTGGTTAACATAAGACTGTTCCTATCTGTTTATAGAAGGCCCCATCTACTTGGTCTTCCTATGTGAACTGCCTGTAGCAGCCCCCCACTATAATGTCACCTGTTCCAGCCCTCCCTTTAATTCTGACCCTCTTCCATCCCCAGGCAGAGCTCTGTGCACTTCAGCTAGTCAATGGCTTAGAGGGGGAAAGCCTCACCTTGTCTCCATGTCTGTTAGTCAAAAACTTAAAATGACTTTTTAGGTGTTCGCTTTTTTGGCAGTGGTGTTTTTCATTGCTTCATTCAAACAATTGAAGATCATGCACAGTGGTTGTAACTGTGTTTATTTCATTCTACCCCTTCCAGCACAATAGAATGGGGAAGGAAAATTAAACAAGGCTTTAAATTGCTTTTGTGTGTGCTCTCCTTTCTGCTGGCATGAATTCAATACATAGCTAACTTTGCATATGTGGAGGGACTAGACAGTATAGTTGTAAACAACAGCACAAGACACAGGCAGTCTTAGAAAGATACCAAAGAACAAAGAAAGGTTGGAGTACTCTGAGTTATTTCCCTTTCACAATCATTCCCAGTCTCCTGCTCCCAGAAAAGACAAAAGGGAGCAAGCTGTCTGTAGACTCAATAAGCACAAAGAGTCTGGAGAGAAACAGCCAGACTAACCAGCCTATATCTTTCTAATGATGTCTTATGGCCTTGGATTTTGAGTTGGCTCACATTCATCTGCACTGGAAAGCACTAGACTATGCATATCAGTATGCAAAGGACTGTGCAGGTACAGCTTTCCATTGTTTGGTGTCTTATAAAAAACATTCATGACTAGAATGACTACAACATTTTCGAGCCCATATGACACAAAAGAAAAAGCCTTAAAAAAACTAATTGACTAAATTCACTGAGTATTCCTGAATAATAGATTTACTGCTTGGATACTCCTAAACATGCAAAATTGTTAACTAATTATTGACAGCAGAATAAATCTTAATCTCTCCTAAATGCCCCTTTGACATCAACATTTCCTTCCAGTTTTCTCTAGCTCTCTACTTGAATGTAAGTGAAATTAACTCAGTTTGAAACTTTTTTTAACTCCTTCCTTAAGTTAAAAGAAGTTTTCTTAATGGAGTTGAACTGTTATAATTGTAATATCAGGCTTGGATAGTGTAATTATCGTGTAAAAATCCATTTCAGTATTGGTAGATTTCATATATGTTGGTTTCATCACAGAGGCTGAAAGGAGTCACGACACAAAAGTGCAATCAATACAATACATGGCATGTGCTCCCCCCTTCTACTTCATTTAGAGCATATATTGCTCACTCATTTACTGCTGAGAGAGACATTAGTTTTCCAGTGTTGCTTCAATAACATGAAACAAGGTGTTTCCCACAGGCCAAGTCATTTTCATCCTCAAGTGCTACTTGTGTGCTTGTGCAACTTGAAATATTCTTGAAGAAACAGTTGAACTGTGCAGTTGTCTCACATGGAAATGTTTCTTGGACCACCACTTTGAAGTAAAAAATTGTAATTATTCATTTGGAGTATTTTTCAAAATTTTTCATTTGGAAAATGAAAATTGGGAGTATGGAAAATACTCCAAATGAATAATTACGATTTTTTTTTTTACTTGATTAGTTTCAGATCTGTTGAGTTAATGCTACAGGTTAGATTACTTACTTTTTAACTTTTATTCTAGTAAAAGTTCAATGCATTAATATACAATGCTACATAGATAAGTAAAAAGGTTTAAGCATGGGAATTCTTCATGCCTTCAGCAAATGTTTTTCTGAACTTTTCTGAACAGTATTTCCAAATCTTGACTTTTCATTGCAGTTCATAATGAAAATTAATTTTGAAATGTTGAAGTGGGAGTTATAAAAAGACTGAACAATAGCAGCTGAATGCGCTTGAACGTTTTCAAGTGTCTGACCAGCTCTAATAAACTCTCAGCATTTCAGTGGTGTTTTCATGCAGAACAAGAGTCAAAAATTTATTTTTTTATTTCCAGATATCCCATTTCTGTAAACAAATATTACAGGAGTAAACATATTTTGCAAGAGTCTTAGTTTCGACTGTTTCTTTCAATTAGGCTATAGATAATATAAGTACTAGGATAGCTGTTTGGTTACTGGGGTATAAGATCTTCATATTTTTATTAACTGCTGGAGGAAAATTTTACTATTTTAGCTAAACTAGTTTTCCTGTTTTTTCTCCTGGTCTGAATTTTAGTAAACTCAGAAATGTATCAAACTTAGAAGTTTTTTTCACAATGAAACTTAACAAATTGTAAAGAAAAAGAGTGGTGAGCAACACTAACAACTTCCCCAAGTCTGAATTAACACAAATTAATTGTTAAAGTGCTAAATAAAGACAAGTCTTAATGACCTCTGAGTTTTATTATGCGCAGCACCTGCAACTAGTGAAAAGTACTACAAAGTAAATGTACAGTATTAAGGCTTATTCTTTTTCTGCCTTTTGGCTCTGGTTTTGAAAATTCTTAGGCAGAGACCTACAGATGCTTACTTAGAAACTCATTTGCTTTGAGCTCCTAAAAATTAAAACCTCAGTGCACCAATGAAAATTATTGCCAAAAATATGGCATAGTGGGGAATCAGGCTCTGTGTCTGGGTTTTGGATGGAGGCTTTTTTTGTTTGAGGATTTTTGCTTTTATTTTCTGTGTGCGTTGCATGCTTTGCTTACATGTTACACTTCTGAGGAAAACAAAACCAGCCACCTCAGGATTTCTTCTGACGGGACAGGACAAGTTTAATAAGTACAACAAAAGACGCACATTTGTTCAAGCTAGTAACTAGGTCTCCAACTACGCTACTACAATGCCAATGAGGCATGCAGGCAGCTCCCACATGGTATATTCCCTAGCTGCACAAGCTCAGTTCACACGGAAACGGAGACTTTTACTTTGTCCCTTCAGATGGAGCTTAAGAAGCAAAGACAGGGTTATCTCCCAAATGGCACAGGTTCTCATAGCACAGGCTCTGCTTAAAGAAAAAAATACATACTTTTTCATGTTGCCCTTTCCTTGAGATAAAAAGACTCCTCTAATGTTAAAACCTTCCACAGAGTAAGATCAAATGAAAACCAGTCAGAAGGAAAAGAAAAAGAGAAAGGACTTATATTTTAATAAAAACCCACAGAAAAGAAAGAAAACAAGACATAGCACAGGTCTCCAAACCCACAATGTGGTATTTTATTAAACATAACCATCTGAAATTTGAGCTGATTATCCAACATACATTGCCAGACAAGCCTGATTTTCCCCTTTTTTTATGCAGGGTGCAGGAAGAAAATGTGCTGTCAGCACCAGCAGCACTGAGGTGCTGCCTGGGTGTCTTCTGTGTGGAGCAGCCAGGGCTGGACACAATCGGTTCCAGCTGGCTCCAACAGCCCCACCACAGGGAACGGCAGAGCCATGAGGCAGGCGCCTCGGAGAAAGCCTGGGTGAGGAAGGGCAAACAATGCCCAGCAGCCAGGGCTGAGGGAACTGGGTAAGAAACAGCCCTGCGAGCTGAGAACCTGGGAAAAAGCGAAGGGGACAAATTTCCCACTATTTTTATTGGAAAAAAATTAATTTTCCTGAGGTCAAGACCCAGAGTTTCAGGCAGGTGGCCTGATTCAGACATCCACATTTTCCGTCTTTTCCTCTGTTTCCTAGCTTTTGAATTTACTGCTAAGAGGTTTAGAACAAAAATAAGCATTAGACCCATGTATTTAGGCTGTTTGAATACAGAAGGAATGGGTCATTCCATCAAAGTACAAAAAGGAAAGTCACTTCCATGTCCTATGACAATTTTATTCAATTTTTACTGCATTACAAACTGCTACATGAATTAAGAATTCCTCAGACAGTATTTTACCAGCTCATACTGCCCTAGTTTTGCTGATGTCAATCTATTTCCTTTGCTGATATGCACAAGGTCATTTATTTCTGAAAATATTAAATCAAATCATAATATGAACTAGTCAAATGGCTGGTAGGAATATAAGTAGGTTTGTATGGCCTGTCTACAGGGATCTCAGGATCCAGTTAAAGTTAGGACAAATTTTAGTTCTAATGATCAGAAATCAGGCACAATTCATGATCCAGGGTTGCTTATTAATAATTATTCGTATTACAGTTCCATATATAGGTCCTAGATAATAAGAGGATTTTGTTGGTCAGTCTAAATACACCTACCATGAGACACTCCTTTTCTTAAGCCCTGAAGTTCAAATACAAAGAAAGATAAAGGCTAACAAACAAAAAAAAAAGAAAAAAAACCCACTCAGAGGTGAAAGTACTTACACAAGACCATACTCCAAGGTCAATGGCAGAAACAGGGAGAGAACCATCTTTTTAAGTTTTAGTCATGTGATATTCACACTGAGCTCAAACGGTTTTGCTACACATGAACATAAGCAGGAACAGAGATCTCATCCTGCCTCAATTAGTAGTTGTCTTTTGACCCTGAAATCTCAAACACTGATTTGCAGAAAAACTCTTAAGAACTCGCCAACAAAGTTTAAGTTGACAATCAGGTATTCTTTATTGCAGCAGTGGGAGACACAGGGGATAGCTCCTCCGAGAGTGTCTTGCTCGAGCACCAAACAAGCCATGATTATATAGTCATCAAACATACATATTTATTACCTTACATGCATATTCATAAAGCTACTTATACAGGACATCATTCTTCTTGAAAATTTCTCCTGCATGCGCACAATAATATAGCAGTGGTCTTTGAGATCCCTAGTGGTTGTTTCTTCCTCATCTTCTTCCTCACTTCATCCTTTGGCTGAACTTTAGGTTTGGAAAGCCCCATTGTCATGCCAGCAAACATTAGTTTGGTTCTAGCTGGTTATTGTAAAACATTACCTAAGATGCTTCTTCACTGTCATCTACCACAAAGGTCTTACCCATTGCTATTTTTTGCAAAGCTACCAAACTTTGTGTTACTTAACCACAAAGCAGAACGGATTTTACTTATTTACAAAAGATTACACTTAATTTTGTATTTCTTTCTCTGTTTCGCACTTCCAAACGTAACCACAGCTTCTTCAGTTTCCTCCCCCTTTTCTCTTCTAACTCCAAGTTAGTATGCTGCCGATAGCTTTTTCCAGGGAGAAAGTATTATCCTTCCTCTAAAACAAGACAGGCAAAAGAAACACACTACAGCAGAGACAGAAAATACTACAAGCAGTTTAGCTGCTCCTTTTTCTGTCTCTGTCTATCTGCTCTGAAGAGGAAAAAATTTAGGTGTGTCCCGTGTTTACTTTTGATAGGAACAGCCAGAGATCAGCACAGAAGACAAGAGGTGTATCTGTGTATGTCCCATTCGTCTTTTTTTCCTTGTACATCCATCTAGCCAGATCTAAACCAAGCCCAGCCACATCATCTTCCCCCATTGAGGAAACTTCTGTGGAGTCATAAGTTCAATATGTTACCTTCTAGAGTCAGTTTTGCGGCTGACTTTTGTAAAAACTGCACCTAGGGTGGAGAAGGATGATTTAACACATAACATAGTGAATAGCTTTCAACCAGATACTTTGTGATTTAATAAAGTGCCTGAGCAATATTTCTAAGTTGACGAGGGCAAACCCTGTTAGGATTGAATTTTTAATTAAAATTGTTACTGCCTCTTTCCCCTTTTGGTGTCAAATTGATCATTTACATATTCAACATAATTTCCTTTAATATCTAAATAAATGTTCCCCTTAATGAAAACATTTATGTAACTTTTTAATGAAAAATTAAAATATAATGTATAAGGCTGAGACTAATTTTCTTGAAATTTAACACACATGTTATGAACTAAAGGAAAATATTCTGAACATGATGGGCTGTAAATTACTACCCTTGGTGTATATTCTAATTTTAATTACTTTTCTTAGTCTTTCTCTATGATCCTAATAGCTGCCTGAAAAAAACTGTAGATGCCTTTGGGTGAGTGGGGGAGTAGAGGGGTGTACATTTGCGTTTCTGAGATGTTTAACAAAAGCTTCATAGCCAACAGTAATAAATAAAGAACATAAAATATTTCAAAGCTACTCAGTAGCTATACTTTTATGTAAAGCAAGGGCCTTTTTTCACTGCATGAATATAGCTAGAGATTTATTTTGTTAATATGTTAAACCAGCAAAGAAATATGTCCTATTCTACTGCATTTATGTTAAAAACTCATGTTTTAAAAATATCACTGAAATGGTTAGAGAAAGAATGCATTATTTACCAAAAAAGTCATATTAAACCACAGGAGTGGCTTAGATATTTAAATTACTTAAATACCAATCCATAACTAGCAATAACTTGTCTTTCGTTTTCTGTTCAGAAATTGTAACTCAGCCAGAACCAATATAAGTTCTAAAGAAACATACTATATAGCTGACTAGTTTCTGAAGAGGTATGGTTTTTCTTTTTCTTCTTTACCCCCCTCTCTAGCTGATGCCTTATCATCAGTGGACAGAATGTTTTTAATAAATGTTTCTGTCTAATTACACTTCACAAATAATGTCCCTTCAGAATTTTATTGTAAAATAATTTTATTGCTTATGACAAAAAAACGCTTGCAGAAGAATACAGAGAATTTTTTTTCCACAACAGCATATACAGCATACAAACATCTCCAAACAGCATCATAGTAAGTTCTCTGTCTAATATAACTGAATGTGATACTTATCTTCATGTAAGGTAAAGACGCAACTTTGCTCAAGCAGTTGTGGCACTTTGCAAGTTTTTGGAGGTGGCCTAAGCAAACTGCTCTTCTGACTCCTGGGTGGGTAACCGAATAGCTGTCTTTGCTTAGGATGTTTAGGAACTCCCAGGTGGAAAAATACTTTTACACTCACAACATGAAGGCCAACAGTATCCTGGGCTGCATCAAAAGGAGTGTGACCAGCAAGTCGAAGGAGGTGATCCTGCCCCTCTACTCTGCTCTTATGAGACCTCACTTGGAGCATTGTGTACAGTTCTGGTGTCCTCAACATAAAAAGGACATGGAACTGCTGGAACAAGTCCAGAGGAGAGCCACAAGGATGATCAGGGGACTGGAACATCTCCTGTATGAAGACAGACTGAGAAAGTTGGGGCTGTTCATCCTGGAGAAGAGAAGGCTGCGTGGAGAGCACATAGCAGCCTTTCAGTATCAGAAGGGGGCCTATAAAGATGCTGGGGATGGACTCTTCATTAGGGACTGTAGGGATAGGATGAGGGCTAACAGGTTAAAACTTAAACAGTGGAAGTTTAGATTGGATATAAGGAAGAAGTTCTTTACTGTGAGGGTGGTGAGGCACTGAAACGGGTTGCCCAAGGAAGTTGTGAATGCTGCATCAGTGGCGGTGTTCAAGGCCAGGTTGGACAGAGCCTTGGGTGGCATGGTTTAGTGGGAGGTGTCCCTGCCCATGGCAGGGTGGTTGGAACTAGATGATCTTAAGGTCCTTTCCAACCCTAACTATTCTATGATTCTGTGATTCTAACTGATGCTGTTAAGGTACATATAAGAACAGAACAGAGTAGAACAGAATAGAACAGTACAGAACAGAATAGAACCTGAACTTCCCCTGTTTAAGTTTAAACCCATTTCCCCTTCTCCTATCACTCAGTCCCTGATAAAAAGTCCCTTGCCAGCATCCTCGTAGGCCCCTTCAGGTATTGGAAGGCTGCTATGAGGTCTCCACGCAGACTTCTCTTCCCCAGGCTGAATAGCCCCAACTTTCTTAGCCGTGCTTGAACTCCCTTTTCATCCTCATGGCCCTCCTTAGGACTTGCTCCAACAGCTCCATGTCCTTTTTGTGTTGAGGACACCAGAACTGTACACAGTATTCCAAGTGGGGTCCCAAAGGAGCAGAGTGGAGATGCAGGACTATCTCCTTCGATCTGCTGATCACGATCCTTTTGATTAAATCCAGTGTATGGTTGGCTTTCTGGGCTGCAGGTGCACATTGCTTCTCATCAAACAACACCCTCAAGCCTTCCCCACAGAGCTGCTCTATGCTCAAGATCCAGAGTTTGCTAGCTGAAGTTCACAATCTGTACATTTCACCTAGCTTTTCAGGTTCACTTCACACAAATATTATGATTCAAATGAGCAGCAGTACAACCAAGTTCCACTTCATCTTGAATAGTACAATATCATCTGGGGACCAATTAACTTGACCTTTATGTGTTAAGACTAAGACCAGAGTTTCCCTTTCCTTTGACTTTAAAATAAAGATGTGAATGGTCAAGAATCTCATTGCCATAAAGACTTATCCTTTGGGCATATGTAGGAGCTGCATGCCTAATGAATGCAGTTATCAAGAAAGGCCAAGTCTCTTAAAAGAGCTGAATATTTTATTGAATTTTAATTGGCCTTCATGTTGTGAGTGTAAAAGTATTTTTCCACCTGGGAGTTCCTAAACATCCTAAGCAAAGACAGCTATTCGGTTACCCACCCAGGAGTCAGAAGAGCAGTTTGCTTAGGCCACCTCCAAAAACTTGCAAAGTGCCACAACTGCTTGAGCAAAGTTATGTCTTTACCTTTAAAAGTAAAGACACCACAGGTTTTTGTGAGCCGGTCTGACTTCTGCACAAAAGTAGCCTTTGGTGCCATCAATCTGCAGGACAGTTTGGTACCTTCTCTTTCTCAACACTAGGCTGTGCAAAACTTAACAGCAAAGATTTTTAGAGAACAAATCACACTGTAGATAGCATCTTACATTCTCAAAACAAAATGTTTTAGAAAGGGCAGATAAATGATCTTGGATGTTACAAACTTCTTTATTGAGTATCCAGAAATACAAAATAAATGTTGAAGGTAAGAATCAGTAAATGACAAGCGGTACAAAAAACAAACATGGTTTCAGCACATGAAGGTTGTGACATTTGTCTGATATCTTTCTTTGAAAAAATCAAGGATATTTCTTTGATAAGGATTTGCTAGACTAGGAAAATCTATTTAACTTAGGAAGAGAGCAAACTAAATAGGAGACAGCATCAGCTCACATTTGAAGGTGGCATATCGGGCTCAAAGGCAGTTGCAAAGTTTCTGAAGGGTTGGTCTTAGGTTTTGACTTAAACTTTCTCATTCAAGACCCTAGTGCTAAATTCAGCCTGATCATTCTGTTAATTGTATAAAGTAGAGATGCTATGAATGCAGGAGAAGATCAGAATCTTACTCTCTAAAATAAAAAAAAAACCCAAAAAGGACTTTGGGGGCTGGAAATGGCATGAGATTTCTCATCAAAGTGAGAGGTCATGTATTGCAGGATTAATAACAAGAGTTTCCTCCTTCACATGGGAAGTCATTAGTTGGAAATGTCAGAGGAAGAGCAAGATCTAGGTGTATTAGTCAATTATAAGATTACTATGAACCATCTCTGTGAAGTAGCCATGAAAATGTCAAAAGCAATCCTAGGATTTTTCAGGCAAGGTACTTCACAAAGAAATATGGAAGTACTAATGTCATTGGAGCAGGCACTCCTAATATATCAGCTGGAACGCGGCATATAATACAGGCCCATCATGTTTGGGGAAGATGAATGTCAGGTATATTGCTGCTGAATGTTAAACCTGAACTGGCTGCTAACGCACCTGCTTACCACTGCTGCAAGTTCTCAATCAGGCACTGATATGAGCTGTGAGGTTGAATTACTTATTCCCAGCATCTTCCTCCTCTTTCTCCTTTACGGAGATGGTTTGATCGGAAATTATGTCCAAAGTGCAGTCACTGTTTGAATAAGGCTGTGTAAGCACCACCTGGGAGCAGAGAAGTGTCACACTGATGGTAATCAGATTAGAGAGCTTCTTTTGCAAGAGGACCCTAAAAGATCCTGGGTCAATTAACCTAGGAAACCTGGTGCGTGATAGGGTCCATTAAATCAGTGCATCCATTCACTCAAAAGAATTAATATATTTAGGACAGAAAATAGAATACATTTCAATATTACCGATGGAGGGTGAGAAGCAGGTTTTGAATCTGAAAGTGGTGTTTCTTACAGAATTGAACCTTTCTGCTTTCAAAGCCCTCTTTCCACATATATTGCCTCCCCTACAACTCTGCTGCATACACAATCTTAGTGTGCAGACACCTTGCAATTTTGCATTTTAAATTTTGACATTTATAAAGCTTTCAACTTTACAGTTAACTCAATGAAATATGGTGGGAGCTACATTTTCCAATTGGAGTTAGCTGTATTGCACTGCATAACAGCTGGCATAAAAAAGTCAGCATTGCTTTCTTTTTTTAGTGTCTTCTTCCAACCCTAAGTCTACTTAAATGCAATCACAAAATAGATAAACATGACTGTAAAATATGAAACTTGGTTTAGGTTTTATCTTTGCGCACATTATTTCAAAGGAATAACAGCTTCCCCATGGAAGGAATTTTCAGTGTGTGTCCTAGGTTCAGCAGTAGCAGTAATTTTTTTCCTTCTTAGTAGCTGGTACAGTGCTGTGTTTTTGAATTTCAGCCTGGGAACAACACTGATAACACCGATGGTTTTAGTTGTTGCTAAGTAAGGTTTACTTTGACCAAGGACTTTCTGAGCCTCATGCTCTGCCAGGGAGGAGGAGAAGACAGGAGGAAGCAGAGACTGCACACCTGACCCAAACTAGCCAAAGAGGTATTCCATACCATGGTACATCATGCCCACTATATAAACTGGGGGCAGTTACCCAGAAGGGCTAGATCACTGCTGGGTCGGGCTAGGTATTTGTCGGTGGGTGGTGAGCGGCTGTGTTCTCTTCCCTTGTTATTTCCCTTATCATTGTTATTATTGGTGGTAGCAGCAGTGGTTTGTGTTATACCTTAGTTACTGGACTGCTCTTATCTCAACCCATGGGAGTTACATTCTTTCAATTCTCCTTCTCATCCCTCAAGAAGAGGAGGGAGGAAGGGCGGGTGTGTGAGGGGCTGCGTGGTTCTGGGTTGCCAGCTTGGCTTAAACCACAACAGTGTGTAAGTATAACATTACATTAACTTAAAATGTTTGACTTCTGGAAAAATACCCACCAATCAAAATATGTGCTACAGCAGGAAAAGTGAATGACGTCTAGAATGTTAAACTAGAAGACTAACCTTCACCACAACACAGGCACGGCCCAAATAAAACAGCTGGGACTTATGTCAGTGTATTTCATGAAGAACTTAAGTCAAATTACTTAGTATTTACTAACAGTAGCTGTTAAATTTGAAAAATTTGCAGTACCTTAAAGTTATAAGTGTTCAAGATAATTGTGAACTGTGCTGCTTTAGTATACATACAAGGCTGCTTAGTCTCTCAGCTGTTCTCGAGTTCATACAAGGCATTTAAAAACCTTGGATGAACTGTTTCAGAAGCATGTTTTTATTGCCTCTAAAGTCCTGAGCATGAATTTAGAAGAAACTTCTTCAGGCCTGTTGGCGGTACCACTGGAGGCAAACGCACTAGTTCATATTCGCAGGTCCTTATGGCTCTACACCTGAAAATGTAAAAAAACAGCTTCTCAGAATAAGAAAATAATCACACTCCTCATGTGCTTCACTTTGAGAGGGGACTGGAAAGACAAAGTAATGCTGAATTGGAAATTAATGGTGCTTTCTCTGTGAGTTCTAGACTTCCTGAGGAAAATGAGGATCACTCATTTTTTCAGGACTCAAGAAAACTTCTGGTCTTAGGCATGGTTGCTGTTACAGGAAATTGCAGTGCAAGGACTTTAAGAAGTGACAATCACAGCTGCAATTTGCAACACATTCTCATGGTAGATAGACAAAATAGACAGAAGAACAGTGTTTCACAGAAACAAGATCCTCTGAAACAGAAGAGTTCTGCAAACAGTCTTACCCTGCAGTCCCATTACACTTGGCATGTACACTCTCAGTTCCTAAAGTCAAATGCATGTACAGGCTTACACAAGCACAGATTGCCTCACCAGGAGACTTGGAAGCCTAGCTGTGTCAGCTGTCACTAACGTTGCTTTTAATAGACGTAAGAAAAATCGTGATAATGCACATAAGAACTATCCTAACTGCACAATTGTACTCTTCACTAGTGCAGATACATAATTACCAAAAATCCGTTTTATTAATGACTCACGTCAAAGCATTTAGCAATAGTATTTTCCATATTCCATTGCTGGTCATTATTCCATAAAATGTACTCTGATTTTTTTCAGTAAAACATTCTGTGAACCTTCAAAGCTCTCCCACTATTGATATTCCTACATTTTCCAGCTGCTGGCATAAACTTTACTGCTGTTGTTAAAGAGACAATGGTAATAAGCTTTCTAATAGAAAAGTGAAGTTAGATTATTTAACTTTCTCATTGATTTTTTTTTTCTTTGATATTGCTCAAATTCAAGAAGGATTGAGGGCTGTAATAAACAATTTACACTGTGAAATTAGGTTTAGAATTTGCTATGGGAATATTAGATGAAAGAGTATAGGAAAGCTTTCAATAGTTTAGCTTGTCCTATTGTAACAGAACAGAAGGTTATGCAGAATCTTCACAAATGTACTCCGTGCAGGCTAATTTTTTCTTGTGCACAATCTCTGCTTCAAACTGATAAAACAATGACATCAATAAAAAGTTCTCTACTATTTGTGATTTTGGCACTTTGTTTAAATTTACATAGCATCTTTATGTCATTAAATGATAGGCCCTGTCTGAGGTTAAATTATTTCTTTTCATGGTAAAAACAGATCTTTTTTAAAATACCTCGTGGGATTTTGGCTGAAAAAAAATGTGCATGAACCACAAGCTTTCTGATTCTGTTACCTAATCATGCTAAATGTAAAACATATTTCTGTACACTCTCATTCTGCTCCATTGTCATTCAAGCACCAAACTAATGAAGACTGAAAAATATAATTCCTTTATTTAAAATGACGCAATCAAACCAACATGTTTTAATGTAGCAAAGGCTTAGAAATGAAAGCTTTAAGAGAATGGTGAAAATACAGAACACCTGCAACAAAGACTAATTTTAGAAAGGCAAAATAAGGATTAAAAAGTAGAACAAAACTAAACTTCCAAATAACTAATTAAAAAATAGCTTCTATTTTCATAGCTCATTTTAGTTACAGTTTGATTGTCTTTGTCAAAATTACTGTTGTAATATCAGATGTGCAAAACAAGGAGGTGTTCTTTTTGAAGAGTACTTTTAACAGTTAATTTAACGTGAGCTCAGATAAGCTTCAGCAAACCACTTTCAAAGATTTCGACTAAATGCCATGCATAATTACACAAAACTTGTAAAAATTTATAATCATCATGCTTTTGAATACTTTCAAGTTTCTGGAGAACCTCTCAAGCAGTCCTAGTCTGCTACTCAGCTTCCCTGTTAAGCAGCCAGCTGCCTTGAAATTCAATTAAAAAAATGTTTTTCATTCATTTTCCAAGTAATCAATTTAAACTTGAACAAAAATATTGAATTGACTATGTAGAAATATGGCTGCTATGTTCCATAATAAAAATACAGTAATTTGTCAAAGCCTGTAATTGAGGTTGGTTTTCCTAACTAACATACTGCAGAAATTTCATTAGAGAACAGGTTGTTTGGTTCTATTTTCCTTCTGCAGGATTAAGGAAACCACTCTACTTCATTATTAAGATGATCAACACTAAGAAATATCATCATAGTGGTATCTCTCAAAAGCTGTTTTAAAAATTAGTTATCCCAAATTTTTCATCTGTCTGAACTGGTCAATAGCTAGTTCCTCTGGCCTCAGCTGACATGTACTTAATAACCTGTGTGTATGATTCACATTTATATAACTAAATAAAGAGTAATCAGACTGCATTCTAATAGAAGTGTAAGGCTCAGTGTCAGAAAAAGAGCTGTACAAAAGTGTAAGCATTGCTCTAAAAGGCAAAAAATATTATTTAGTCTCAAAATAGATCATCAGTTTCAAATAGATTAGTAACATAATAACGAGTTAATAGAGTTCAGAGAATGGGTATTAGAAATTTTTAATTAAATTAAGAATAAAAAGAAGTCCTAACAATTTGGTGAAGATGATCTAACCTGAGTAAAAACTCAAGTTCTATTCAATATAAATGATTATACGAATGTGTAAATCAACTTCTTCAGTGACAAAACAATTAAATTTGTGATGCTCACACAAAAAGTAAATCACTACTGCTGGAGCTATACTAAAAACCACAGACAGAATGCCTTTCAGATAGTACACAGGGTGAACAGCCTTCCTAATTTTTGAAAGAAGGCGCAATATACAAGTTTCCTCTTCTTACTGCTGTGTATTTGTCTCTATTGCATTTTCCATATTTAAACATATTTATTTTATAAATAAACTATATTTTTACACTTACTTTTTACATAGTACTACACTTACCATGGCATACAAGGTGGCAAAAAATTTTACTGAGAGAACATACTTGCAGTTGGCAATGCAGCAGGGGGCACTTTGTCTTCACCCTTTCTCCTTCTCCATTATCTCTTGGTGGTCTGGTTATATATCTTGTTGATGCCTTGTCTTTATCATGAGTTAGAAAGCATGAGAATGTATACTATTCCAAGTATATAAATTTTCACACTACCTCACATACTATGAAAAAAAATATTTCAGAAGTCAGATCTGGAAGGTAAAACAATGTAGCAGATGATGCCTCCAATTTTCAAGTACTGGCAATGGTAAACTAAGCTTTCTTTTACATGGAGAAATCTTTTAACTCAAGGATGTCACAGTTTAGGTCTGCTCACAAAAAGCCTCTGAATTCATTAACTGGCTAGATAAGAAATTGTAGTTCTCACTATGTTGCTTGCTTTTTTTTAATTGAAACAGTCTTGATAGACACAGAGTAAATATCCTCAGTGTCAAGACTAGACCTAATCTGGGAGTTCACTGGGGAAAATAACTCTGACTCTACAGCACAGGGCCCTATCCTAACTGCAGACCAGAGCTTTCTTCAGGTACTCAGCAGTTAAAGCTGCTGTGTGATGGCAGATCCATCACAGCCTGCTGAGTGCCCACAAAAAAAGTACATAACCAGGGCTGAGACTGGGCTCAGAAACAGATCAGACATCTCAGCCCCTTGTTTGAGTAATCTGATTGGGCTTTCTACTGCTGCCACCTAAAATCACCCTGAAGTATGTGTCGAAATGTTTTGCTATGTTTTCGTTTTACGTGCGCTATACTGTTTAATTCATCCCCTGTGCCTTTTTGCCTCTATCGTCACCACGCCAAACTGCTGTGCAGTGATGCATGTAGCAGGAGTGCTCCTTGTGTGCTGAGCGCTTCAGGTTGAATTCCAGGGGGGTTTCAACTCCCAAATCCTTAAAATACCAGGTCTGAATCAGTTCCGACTTCTGTTTCACCAGAATGCCTTCTTTGAGTACAGAAATACAATCAATTACAGAAACAGATCTTCCGTTAGATTACAACACATATTCTGGCATACAACACAAAACAGTGAAAATGAAAACCCCAGTAAAAATGCAGGGTGGTTTGAGCTGGGTTAGTTTATGTTACAGATTGCTCTGTGATTTTGCTTTCCTAGGGACTGGCTTTCTCCACTCACTGCTCTTCTCCTTTCTCACGCTCAGATATAAGATGTAGCTATTCCATTAATTTGTCTTAAAATTATGGTAATCTGATGCCTGATTCTGATTATGGAAAGTACCCCAACCTGCGAGCAGCTGTTACACAAGAAAATACAGTGTTCCAGATAGCAATGAGTTTTTCAGTGGAAAAGTTAGCTTTAGGAAAGGTTTTACTCTAACAATAAACATGTGCCAAAAAGACTCTTAAATGCTCTGCTAGCTATTGCAGGAAAAGAAGGATATCTGAACACTTCCTAGCTTACTTTTCTTTTGTGTCCTAGGATATGTACCAGACAACCTACTTCTCCTGCTTTTCCAGCTTGTTTAGAGATGTATAATATGCCAGCAGCAAATGTGGCACCTTCCAAACCCTGATGCTGTGCAATGATAGGCAACTTGCAATCACAGTATGTCACTTACTTGTATGATATTATTCTACATAACTATGAACATACTCCCTGATTTAAGTTACAATGTACAGGGAACTGCACTTCCCTTTGAACATCTGCTGACAATTAAAATATTGAATGGAAGCGCAGAACACTTACTGTTGCTAGTTGCAGCTAGTCAAATCAAATGCAGATTTAATATTTCTTGTAATTATCTCTCCTTTCATTATTCAAATGAGAAGTACAAGGAAGATTCATTTAGATTAAAGCTTTTTCTTAAAAAAAAAAAAAAGACAAATTCTTCTTCCTGAAGTGGCCTCCTAAGTCACTTGAGTGTTGTTGAAATAGAGATGTCAAAAACTTCTGACAATTTCATTTCCAATAAATACTTCACCCTCTTAGTGAACCTTTGACTTTCCACCTAAATATGGAAAATATAAGGTTGCTTTTTTTTTTAGTTTTGTGTTAGAGGCAGCTCAGCAGCAGTGCAAGAGGAATAAATCTTTATACAAATAATAATGCTTAAAACTATCTCCTAATCCATTCAGAAATGTCTAGCTCAAAAAAAAGAACTAGGTGCTGCGTTCTCCTTTCAACACAATAAGACCATCCTCTTCCATGACTTGGCTTTGAACATTTTGCTTAAGACAAGAGTCATTCATACCTGGTGTCCTATTTCAATGCTATTTCACATGTAGAAAGATATGAAACGAATGGCGGGCAGAAGGCTCAGACAACAAGAGAAAATTTGAGACTCTTACCTTGAAAAACCTAGGACTGAAGGTGATTAGGTTATTTAGATAGGAAGCTACAAACCAAACACATGCAAATTCTGCTCAGTGCTGCCAAAAAATTGTGTATTGTCAAAATGTGCTCATTCTAAAGAAAAAACCAGCAATGAGAAAAATCTAGCATCTCTCATTTTTAAGTATTACAACATTTCATTTTCATAAGATTGAAATATTTAATTGCCTTTGTATCAATTTAATGTTTTGCATTTGACTATAGTTTTAATTTAGTGGCATAATTTAGCACATTTGAAAAGTCGTGAAGAAATGAAAGGTTTTTATTGCACAAAATTCTGTGACACCAGTACAAAATATCAACAACAATATTGCTTCACTACTAGTGTTTTCAAATCATGCATGCAGACTTCCTTCAAATTGATGCGACCTAGAAGACTGAATAGCACTATCTGCAGATTTAGCAAGTAAAATTAGTAATTATCTTGAATTGTGCTTAACAACACCACCTTCAATACAGAAATCTCCACAAAATGTAGCATTTGGTACTCTTGAAATTTATCTAATTTATCTAAAGGGTTATAGTGTATGTGAGAATGTAATTAAGCTTTGTGTGAAATGGCACAGGGTTTAAATCTGATTACAAAATGTGAGAACTGTCAATGTTACACAATCGTACAGATTTTCACTGGAGATGCACATTACCTTGTTTCCAAAACTTCAATTTTAAAAAAGGGTCCTGAAATATTTGGCATTATAGATTCCTAGAGTTAACTCTTTCAGATTACATTCTTCTTTTTCATCTGCTTCACCATGACTGTTGATTATTGCATGAAACTTTGTACATAAAAAACCCTGTGTTTAATATTTCTATGCACTGAAACAGGTAAGAAAGAATAGCTATTTATAAATACCCCAAATGCCAACAAAACCAGTACTAAAGAAGTTTATCTTAAAATTTCAGGATTTTAGACAATTATGGAGACATTATTCAATATGAGTATATTTACATATGACCAATGACTTGTAATTTCCATGAACCTTTGAGTGCAGCCATGTTTCTTAAACCTTTTGTGGCATTTAGTCTGCCTGGGCTTTTCTGCAAAGATTTCCCCTGACAGACTGGCAACAAAAGAAACAATGGCCTTTCCCTAAAGAAAAAAAAATGCAGCTTTGGGCAGTCTGCCTTTACAAGCACCAACAACATTTCTTTCAAAGGCACCTGCTGTTGCACATCAACCCTAGCCTGCAAAGGACAGCAAAAATGACAGCATCCTTTTTTCCACTGTGTGAAACCAGAGTCATGAATTGTATACTGATGGCTTTAATTAGTGGCATGCAAATAAGCCTGGATTCCCTTAACCTCCAAAATCATGAATCATAAACCTCACCAAAAAGGATAAGAGAAACAAATCATTTAAACTGAAATTAACTTACAAAACATTTGTTTTAGAAACATTCATTGCTTTTCCAGAGTGCATAAATGAGGCTAAAGCTGCAGGTTAGACTCTCACATACAAAAAGCACAGATTAGAAGCCATCACCACCTTTGCTGCTTTATTGTTTGTCCAGGACCATCGAGTTTGCTTTTACACAGGGATCAATTTAATGAGAGGGTAAGAGAAGAAAAGTGCCATCACAACACCTGCATTTTAACAATGCCAATTTCCATGACAGCATGTCTGAAAAGACACTCTTGGTGAGAACAGAAGGATTCATCGCCACTGTGCTGGCAGAATTAGGATTATTAAGGGAGCTGTCAGAGAAACTTTCAGAATTTTCTTTCTTTAAAAAACCTGTCATAATGGAGTCCTCCTTCCATTTTTAATTACTTTTTTAAAATTTATTTTACAAGAAGCATTTTTTGCACTAGAGTTGTCTTGGTAAATCTGTTTTCAAATGATAACAGTAGTGATTTTAAATTTTGATTGGAACTGAGATTCTCATCAACTTTGTCCTGTGTTAGATCAGAAACCTGTACCCCAGACTGATGTATGAGTATTCTGATAGCTGCAATCTGCCTAACAGGGTTACTGAGGTGCAGAGACGTATCAAAAACTACCAAAAAATATGGAGCAACTGACACCAGAAAAATATTCCAAAACCAAAAGCCTGACATTTAAAAGTCTGATTTTCCTGTTTTGTTACTGTCAGCCTTTAGTGTCTGCAAGGTCAAGGACACTGAATTGCAATTTTTCATAGGATGCCGGTTTTGATGTCTGAGGCTACTAGTTTGAAATTTACCTAAGCATTCCATTAAAGAAAAGAAAATTAAAGTTGTTTTTCTAGTAATACGTATACTTTCTGGAGATATGGCATAACATATCAGTGCCATTTTTTGCCTCTATTTATTACTTTGCTTGGCTGTGTCACCACAGCTTCTGGGGATCTACACGAAAAACATGACTATTAAACTGATCATCATTAAGAATAACTTGGGTTTTTTTTGGTTCATTGAGACAGTCTGTTGCCTATCTTATAAGGAGTAACATTCACACAGCAGAGGAGGCAGGAGCTCTTCAACCTATATTTTCTTTGAGATATTTCTGTCTCACGCTTAAAAGAAGCATGCGCTGTTCAGTCTGTCACCATTAAGCCATACATAAGTTAGGATTAAATGGTCAAAAGTTGCATTTCTTTGTAAATTATGGGCCACAATCTGTCTTGGCCTATGGCTGTAGGTTTGCAGTTGACTGGGTAAGATACAAGCTGCAACAGAATTTGCTTTCATGTCAGAGACCAAAGCCCAGAAAGTTTTGACTTGCTCCCTTTGCTTGTGGTAGCTCTGTATGCCTTCACTTTCGGTTTTGTCTATGAGCTATAAACACTTGGTCATTTGTACTGAGTCTCAAGGAGACTTGTTCAAAGTGTAGCATGAATTTTATCCTGCCCAAAATAAAGAATCCTGCCAGGAAGCATAAATTTGAGGTAGGGAGGGAATAGAGGAAAGGAGAAATAAACAAAACAAAATAGCTGAAATATATTTGGGAATGTCTTCAAAACATAATAAACTAATGACATTGCTGTCATGCTCCAGCAATTTAATTTCACCAAAGTAGCATTCGCTGTCAGGATACTTGAAAAAACTCAAAGCTTTTCTTTTACTATTTGGATTCCATGTATAAAAGTATTTGGCTAAGCCTAGAGGATGAAGTAGAAGTAGAAATATGATTAATGACAAAAAGTCATAAAGCCTACCATTTCTTCTAGCATTTAATATTGGCAGTATGACTTTCAACACAAATTTGTAATACTTAAGAATGATCCAACAGGTTTTTACATTTACTTCATGGGAACTGATCAAAAACTAATTAGGGGACAGTCAAACTCAGTTCCTGTTTGATGCAGAGCATACTTGCAGCACTTTAAAGTGCTTTGGCAAAACATCACAAGAGGCAAGACTCAGTCTGCATCTGAGCTGGCAGAAGTGCATCATTTATAAAACCCAATAGAGCAATGTCAGCTTCATGACAGGGTATCTTAATAATAGCTGAGGAATTCTACTATATTTTTATCTCTGGCATTGCAAGTTTTTTATTCGGAGAAGAAATGGCTATGATGGAGATGATATCCTCGTTTGTTCTTCACTTACTCAAGAATCATTTTTCAACAACTACAGGAGACCACAGGAACACTTGATCTGATGCATCCACCACAACAAAACCACTCCTTTCTTCCCTGCAAAGATTGTACACTGGTCAGAAGACTCAGAGGTCATTGCTGAGAAGTCTTCACTTGCAAGTAATGAGGCTTTTACAAACCATGCGTAGAAGGAAGTATTTCTGGTCTATTTCTTTAGCTATGCTGAACCAATTCAGAACCAGACAACTTTTTTATCATTATTATTTATTTTCACATAGAAGTTTCATAGCTCCTTTCTTTAGTTTTTTTCCTTTTTTTTAAATTGCTGACATTTATACATACTTCAGACATGATGTTTAAAATTTTTGAAATACCAGTGTTTTTTTCAGTGAAAATTAGTTAAACTAGTTTACAATGCCTAAACTGTTGGTGTTTCCATCTGAAACAAGTAAAGAAGTGATCACAAGAGCATCTCAACTGGAAGATCTGTCTGAATTGTCTCAAGGAGCAGGATGAGGACCGGTCTGGTTGGATGCAGATATTAGTCCAGAAGGCACAACACTCTGTCAAGCCTCACAACCAAAATTTATTCTTCATTTCTACTAGTTTTCCTTCACTCATAAAAACAACAAAAGAGAAGAATCAGGAGAATGTAGAGAAATCTCAGGTTGTGCAGTGGTTCTATTCATACATATATATGTGTGAGCTGATTGCATATTAAAAACAGATTTAAAGACGATTTGAATTCTCCCTTGCAATATTGAAAATGGGAAATTAAATATATCCTCAATAATTGCTGCTTAACTATGAAGATCAGTTATTTATTTAAGCTCCACAGAATGCAACAGTTCTTTTTTTAGCTTAACCAGGCACAAGGCATTGCTTTTATGAAAGAAAAAAAACTTAAAACCACAAAAAAGGACTACAGCGAAATGCAAAAAGACATGACTAGATAAATATACCTCCCAGGAAAGAACACTATTGATTTTTATAGTGTTTGTTCTGCAGGGATTTTTTATTCAGTCCTGGCAGCCGTTCAAAATCTGCATTTAAACAAAATTTTTCAAGTGATGATCCTTATCCATTTTCTCAATGTCAAAAAATAAAAGTGTATTCTTAATGAAAAAGGCACTCTAGATATAAAATATTTAAAATCTTCACGCTAGAATACTTACTGGTTAAAAAAACAGGGTGGGGGTGCAGAGGACACTTAATTTTTTGTCTTGTATATCAGCACCAACAAGCGATTCAGCCAAGAGGAGACTTAAAAATCAGCACTGCATCACCATCCATCAGGCCTACATGTTTTATTGAGGATGATGTTTGAAAATTATTGATGTCTCAAGGTGCAAAGGCTGTTTCAAGCTTCTAGTTTCCAGCTCATATGATGAGAATGTCATCACAAAATTCACTGATTTCTCCCTGCTCCTTCTTGTTTCTCCCTCCTTCCCCAGGAGCTATTTACCTGTTATTGGGCCTTGCTTTATGTCATGTACTAAACAAGCAGTGGGACTGGCTAGTTATAACTGTAAAACCTTTCTGTTAAAAACAATTCTTTCTCTCTTCACCAAATATTTACATAGTACAAAGACTTCATTATTCAATCTTGAGTTTCATGATAAAGAAAAAAAACAACAAAACAAAATCTTTCTACCTTTCATGCCTCCCTTCTTTCTGCAAATCTTTGCTGGGAAAGCCACAATAGGGAGATTTTCTCTTTTTTGTGTATTTACAAATTTGGCAAGAGTTTTGAAGCTCAGAATCACAACACATTTGTCTAAATGCTTCAAACAGGTACACTTACTGTACCAGACCACACTATAGCAATTCTAAACCCTTGAATTAAATTTAAATTCACCAAGAACGCTTGCACTGGAGGTTACAGTTAAGTACTGCTATCATCATAGGAGACACAACAAGGATAGCTGCAGGGAATGTGGCGTACGAGAGAAGGAGCCCTTTCCCAAGAGCATCAGTCACTACCCTGTCACATTTGTAGCTTCTCTCACATACACCCTCTTCCCCTTTCTTGTCTTCACTTTTTTCCACCCCATTTCCCCTTTTATCCCTCCTTTTATTCCCCTCTTCCTTTCTTCCTCTCTCCCTCCCTCTGTCCCACCCTTCCTCCTTCCCTCCTTTCTTCCAGTCATGCATGAGCAGCATTGGAGCTTCAGTTACCTAAACAGGCATCAGTCAGGAACAGAAGGAAAAAGCAACTTGAATTACACCTTTGAATTATATCTTCAAAACCAGATCAGCAAAGGGGTTACAGGCTACATTAGGAAGTGGATGGGGGGTGAGTGAACAAACAAAAAAAGACTTCTCTCACTTCTAAATTCCTTACAAGTCCCTTGATTCTCATACCTTCCTCACAGCCTCTGCCAATACTTCTTTCTCCATTTTTCTCAGCTACTTGCTCCCCTTGCCCTACTGTCCTAAAACCTTCGCTGTCTGCCTTACTACTATATTCCACTGCTGTTAAATTGATTTTATACATACTGTTGAATGCCTCGAATTGCCTATTTGGGTATCTACTATGGAAAGAGGACTTTAAGTACTGTGTTTGTGTTAGAAACAGTTTTGCTGCTGCTATCACTTGTCCTCAATGCAAGAGGGATCATATTATCATTTTCCTTATTTCCTGCCCTACCACTCACTTAATTATGAGCTTACATTTTGTATCACTCACCTTAATTCTAGAGATAAACGACTCAATGTAAAAATGAGTGAATTATGCCACGCTGAAATAGCAAGAAAACAGCCATAACTAATATTTCAACAAACCAAAGCCTCTTTTGTGCAAACCAGTTCTTATTATTAAGGAACTGAATGCCTCATGACTTTTTTGCCTGTGAGGAATCTCTATACGCAGAGAGTGCAGAGAGCCAGTTATGCTCTTGTAGCTGAATTCTACTGAAACTAGGAGATTGGGAAGTGACACAACTTGGAGTAAAGATTTCCTGCAAGTTAGCAGTGTCATGTTTCCTGTATCAAAACTACCTTGTAATGATACTTGCACCTTGTAAGAACTCTTTCAGGAATTTGAGCACATTCATTCCACTGAAAAAGAGCTTCAGTATGAAATACATTATAACATTCAAACCAACTACATTAAAAGCCAGTCCATACTGTAAAGATGTTATGAACAACAACAGCAACAACTATAGAAAGAAAACTAAAGATTGCACCTTCCTCAAAGGTATTCAGATTTAAAAATATTTTAGGATAGATTTTTCAATACATTATTACTTAATGTAATATCAGAAATCTCACTAGTGACCAGACTTGTGCTGTATGTATAAAATTAAATGCATATGTTGGTTTTTTCCAAGATTAGCATCTTTGTCATGTCCAAACACAGGTCTAAGATGTTTTAAATGTAAAAAATTAGAAAACAATTTCAGTTGCAAGTAATGGTAGATAGAGAGATGCTGTGTACAGGCGAGACACTGGTCTTTGTTAACATTTTTTTCGTGATTAGGGACTCAGAGTTTTCCTATACATTTTTTAAAAAAGGATACATTAGCAGATATTCACACACATAATTTGACAATAGAGCTAAGATTCTTATTTCACAATAGCAAAATACTGTCAAATTACGCAAATCTGTCCCCAGGAGACTTAGAGACAAAAAGAAATGGTGAAGAAGAGAATTATTCATGGCATATTTTACAGAACACGTTCTTCAGCCTGTCAGCAAGTTATGGTCTTTTTATTTTCCTTGAATGCCTTCCTGGAGTACAGCACAGTGGGAGATAGGACCTAAATTGTTCAGTGTCTCTTTGGCAGACAGTCTGACAACATGATCTTCCTCAGTGGACAGTAATTTTTATGCTATGTAATCTAATAGCGACAGCAGGCACAGTAACAGCAGGTTTTCTATCTGGCATGGCAGTTTGCACTGGGATAGTCCATTAGGTCATTAAAAAGAAGCAGTAAAAGTACGCACAAAAAAAATCCAGACATTAATTAATGAAATAGTCTTTAAATTGTTTGGTGAAGTTGGAAGCAATGGGTAACATTGTGGGCTAGAATCATTAGTGATTCATAAGAGACATGGACATGAAATCACTGTAATTGCCCATATAAATATAACAAAAAGAAAACATTGCTTAAATCAAAACTGGAATTAAGGCTCCACATTTTTAAGAAAATTCAGGAATTCCATGAGTTATTCCCTGACTTGCTCTGTGAAAACATCTTATGAATATAAAATCACTCATCTCAAGAATGTAAGCCTAATGATAGTATAAAAAAATATAGCGCGTGTAGGATACAGAAGTAACAGCAATGTAGTATGAAAAGTACAAGATGAAGTATTATCAAAGGATACTAAACCCGGGCTGAATTTTATTTAGCACTTATTTCCTTGCTTGTTAACAGGACCTTTGATGAATGCACTCACTGTATTATTTCACTGGTTCTCTGAGCTACACATCCAGGGTAGGAAGTTTTGCCAGACTTATCCAGTGGTAGATCATTGGGGTTGCCTAATTAGTTAAATCACAGGAATGTGCTACCTCAAGGTTTTAAGTGCCTAGGTGTCCTTGTAAAATAAAAATCCAAGAACCAATCCTTTTATTCTAAGTAATGTTAATAAAGTCCCAAAAGGCTTTTTTAATCTCCCAGCTGGAAGTTCCTCCTTGAGCTGAAACGCTGGAAACAGCTGAATCTAGATAAACTTCAAATCTTAAAGACAGTTCAGTTCCACTCATAAGGGGGAAAAATACAGGGTTCTGGAGGCATAGGAACAACTCTGTTTATGCCGCTTCTTTGAAGGTAAAGATGTCTTAAGGGAATTTAGCTGGTGACTGCTGTCTGTATTCTTTCAGCTAACAAGACCCTTGTAAACAGATAAGAAATTCCAAAACTATTTTTTTAGTTAGTACTTACTGTTCCTTAACTTGATTTCTCTGCCTGTATGACCATGGCATTCTTAAAATTATTTAGTACTTATATAGAAGTGTAGAACAAAAGAGAAAAAAAAAGATTAAAAATTCAAGATTTGGCTCCCATTTTAATGAGAGTCTGCTTACACTGGGAAATCACCTACTTCACAATACACAGAACTTACTTAGATATTAATGATGGGTGGGGGAATCATATAAAAACATATCAGAAGACTGAAACAAGCACATAAAAAATATTAATTCAGGCTATTAAGAACTCATGTTTTATTTTAGTCTGTAAATGCTAATGGTCTGTGTTGCTGAGTAACTGTCTGCTAAACAAGACAAGTCTCTTACAAACCTTACTTTTTTTTTAGGTCAGCTAATCTGAAAGATCTTGAATAATATCACAGAAAAAAAAGCTAAGCATGCTAGATTTGCATACCTAACTTTAAGTAAATTATTCTTTTGTTGATACTCCAAAGGGTAAAAATAACTTTGTAGGATACTATTTGATTGTCAATGGGCAGACAAATGTTACAGACATTTTGTCTTCCTTCTGGCAGCATTAAACAGGCAGGAAAACATCCAGGAAATAGTCATTGACACTTGCATTAAACACTCACCAAAACAGTGCTTAACAGGAAATGAATCTTTATCCTTTTTAATCTTTTAGTCTTAAACAAGCATAATTGAAATCTTCTGTCTGGAATACAACCAGACCATGTTTTACCTCAGTAAGCAGACATGATTACTGCTGCTCTTTTGAAGCCCTGTTGCTTAACTGTCTTGGGCTTTCAAATCAAATTATGCATCTTCTTCCTCTACTGCACTGAAAGATGATAAAATAAACAAGGCAGTCACAAAACACACACCCATTTTTTCCCCATTGGTCTGACTTCATCCAAAGGAGGATGAGATTGAAATAGAAAGTGGATAAATCCCCCCTGGACCCTCTGTATTAGATAAAGCGGGATAACAGAGAGAGAAGTGATAGTTTTACAGCAGAGATGAATTTCTCACAGGAAGTTTGATAAATTGACATCATTCTAGGCAATTTGAGGTAATACAATCTTCACGTCTGAACAGTGTAATTACTAGATATGTTTCCAGCATACAAAACACTCTGTAACAATCACCACAGTTTTAGCAACTATTTCTTTCAAGAAAATGAGGAAGACAAAAAAAAAAAAAAAAAAAAGAGAGAAAAAAAAATCTGGCAGGTGAAAGGTGGGATGTAAAACTAACTTAGGGGGTTTTAAATAGTAAAGAAAATAATACAGCTGAAGGAAACATATGCCAATTCAGTTTGAGGCAATAAAGAAAGACCTGATGCAAGTGTGATGGTCCCAGCAGGGAGACAGCCTAACTGATACCAGGTTAGATGGCTGCGCTCTATCATAACCTAGGCTCATTTCCTTCATGAATCTGCAGTACTTTTGATGCTGTCAGTATGGTTCTAGACTACTTCTCCTGTCAACATCTGTAACTCCTGTGCTTGACATGTGGGCATTTTGCCTAGTGGCATGTGGGCAAGGGAGGCGTGGTGGTATGAAAAGAGCAGAACAACATGGCAGCAGTAGCTGAAATAAATCCATTATGTGTATACACCAAAATCTGAGTGTGAGAAAGTAATTTCTGACATCTACTCCAAAGAGAAAGGTAAGGCTGTCTGTCTGTCAGAATAAATAATAGCTTAATAAATGAAAACAGCTTTGCTATTGGACTGTTTTTCTGCTCATACAGGAAATACTTGCCCCAGTGAGGTGCTAGATTAATTCCCAGCAGCATGCTTTCAAATAACTTCTTTATTTGGTTCCATACAAGGAGCATGAGGTTAATTTTTCTAGCTACATGTAAAGCTGCCATTAGTCATTTATCATTTATAATGACATTTATCAAAGTGGCAAGAACTGCTACTAAAACATGTACAAATTAACTTTCTGTTATTTATAATGTCAGATAAGTGACAAGCAACAGAAAATGAATGACTGTTTCATATGGTCCATGCAGAATTTATCTGCAGGAAGACGAATCACTGGAATTGCTCTGAATATTACACTGGTTATCTGTGAGTAGGTTCTGGACAGCTGATCAAAAAAGTTGTCTGAACTGAACTCCAGCTGATTTAATTTCTTAACAAATGGCAATGGTCTAAGGCTCTTGGTTCTTCGCATTGCACATTCACAATGCTCCACTTTACAGTGTAAACTATAGTGTAAACTGAAGCTGGAGTTCGACTCAATCATATCAGCAATTTACAAAAAAAAAAAAAGATTGCTTTTCAAAATTAATCACTTTTTAAGACAAAGGTAAACCATGCGAGAGCTGTTACACTTAGGTATTTTTCCCTTATGTTTCTTGCAAAAGAAAGTTATTTGGCTCATAAACAAACCAGGAATCCATATCTTGAAAATTGCATCTTGTCTCTCCATTAAAGAAAATAGTGTAGCTAAGATAAGCAGTTCAGTTCTGGGTTCAGCTTTAAATTGTAAGATGCAAATGTAATCAGGCATGGATCATATTCTTCTGATCAGGATATAACATTGAGATCAAATGCCCAAATTAGGCTTTTTTTATTTTATTTTTTTTTTTATTTCAGACTTGTATCGACGTAATATTTCTGTCCCAAACAATAAAATGAATAGCATTACTGAATTCAGGATAGATAACATTAATCTTGCACAAAGTAATAGGTAAATATCTATAACCAACCAGAACAAGTGGAAAGGATGGTCTTTTTTACTGTCCTTTTTTGTAATGAGCTCTACAGTCTTTCAAGGAATCAGATAGGGATCACTTTGATTTTTGCAGACCCCTTCCTCAGGAAAAGCAAAGAGGCTTTCTGTTGTATAAAAGATATTCTTTTAGTGCAAAATAATGTAATAAACTCTAATAAAAAATCTAATAAAAATAATTCACTAAAGTGATTGTGTAAGTATTTTTATACATTAAAAATTGGAATGAAAATCAGACTCATCCTTTAGTCCTATCTTCAATGTATTACCCAAGTGGAATATATTTATGATGGTTACAAAAAGATGGGAATGAAGAAACCCAAAGCTGTGGACAAGCTTAAAAGAAAGTCATGAGGACTACTACTAAAGACAGCAGAATTTTAGCTACATGATGGGAGATGAAGCATTGCTTCATTTAAACATCCAACAAGGAATTACAAATATATGTATGTATTAAAAGAAAGAAACAGAAGTAGACAGATAGATAGAAGATTCCAGGAAGGAAAAAAGTGTCTATGACTTTAAATACTCACTGCTCGTTAGTCTACTGCTGGACTCATGCAGACACTATTTTTCAAAGCTTTGGTAAAAATATTTTCTGCAGTAAAAATAATTTCTTCAGTAAAAATATTTTCACATGGATATTTAGAGATGTAACTTAAAATAGCTAATATGAATATCAGAAAAAATTAATAAGATTTTTTCTGTAAAAATTAAAAATACGTTAGAAGGTTCAAAAGAGTTATTACTCATGTATGTATAAATTATAACAGTATATAGGACAAGGTGTGGCCACTGTGGAAACTCTTCTTTACGTTTATCCTCTTCATGCAGACTGTACCCCCATTTTTATTCTGACATGTACACAGAGTATATATATACACATACACATACACAGAGTATATAAATACAAAGAGTACACCGAGTAGCTTTATAAAGCTAACAAATAAGATTTAATACAATATCTGGGTATAAATCCTTTATATATTGCTACAGAAACTGAGACATCCTGAATCAATATTGCCCTTGATAAGAACGGATGCTTTAGTAACTCTAGTGTCTTCTGACTTCTCAGTTAATCTCTGTATTTAAGGCTGTTACATAGACTATATTCTGCTTATTACTCCCTTAAAGCAGTCAGAAAGTAAGTTGCTTAGGAGCAGGGACAAAGCTTTAGCATGAAACACAGTGACAATGGACGCAATTGCATCCAAGTAAGAATTACACAAAGCACATTATATTAATGCCCAGTAGATGTGACAGGCAGCAAAGACAGAAAATTCATGACCAAAATAACTTATTTCACAACCTCTATTATATATTCATATGCAGATATATTTATACATACACAATATTCTGTGCTCACATGCATCTGTGTATATGAATACATTCCAACCCTCCAGTAGTTTTAAACAACATAGAGAAATACATGAAAAAAATGATAGCATTGTATGTGTTATTGAAAAAAATGCATAAATTATAAATATTAAAACATAGTTGTTTTGATTTTTAATTTTGTTTTAATTTTAGTATAAATTCAACATTGTTTGCCTTTTGTTATGTAAAGATATCATCTAGTGAACATAGCTGCTGCAGTTTAATCAGAATCTTAAAACAAGCAAAAAACCCCCACCTAACAGTAAAATCGATAAAAATGTATATACAGAACTCACAGGCTGAGATTTTCAAGGCCATGTCAAATACTTGGATAACCAAATACTCTAAGAATCTTTCTCCAGTACTATTTTTTTAAGATGAGATGAAAGCTTTCTTTTCAGAAGACTGTCTTTTTACTGAGAAAGATCCAACTGCCCCTGCAAAACCAAATTTAGAGCAAAATTACGATGAGGTACGCTTTAATAAGGTAAACTTTGAGTTACTGGTGAGATAGTAATAAGGAAGCTTTACTCTTACAGGTTAAGGATTGTCTTTCAAATATTAAACTACTTTTGATTTTTGCTTAATCTCAATAAATCTCTACACACTTTTGTGGAGATGATGCATGTGTCTTTCTTAAAAAAGGATTGCATTTCAAGAAGAAGAAATTAAGGGAGAATAACATTTGTGTATAAGGTAAAAGGCCCAAAAAACCCAAGTGTTTATGGCATTATAGTGCATAACATCAAATATATTAATGTATTTAAAATGTATATGATATACATGTATATTTTGTATATGTGCATTTACATATATATGTGTATGCACATACACATGTATGCATACATATATTTTTATATATGTATATGTATGTGAATACACATGCAGTGTTTGTATGCGTAACCATATATACTTATATTTTGTCTGTGTATATGGGTCTTGATATGCATGCATGTGCAATTTACTGAAACAGATTTACCAACACAGAAAAAGCCATATCAAAAAGGTGGCAGAAACAGAAACTTCAAGTAATGGTTACAAAAATAAATAAATTTGGAGTTGCTCCAGCAGAATGAAGGACTGAAAAGGCTGCAGAAAAAGCACAAATAGAAGATGACAGAAAAGAGGAATAATTATTAATCAACAATAAAAGAAATTAAAAGCCCAGTAATGATCAACTGTTCCCTTTTCTGTAATGCCAGAACAAGGACCTACTAGATAACACCAAAGGGATAGATTTTAAGATTATTTAAAGAAATCTTTTTGATGTCACAAATAATCAGAAATAATCCTTTCCTTATATATCACTTACATTGAGTGATTGGGCACATAGATTAAACATAAGTAAAGGAGAAGCATTTATATGGATAGAATAACCAGAGTTATGGTATATGAACAATCAGGGGAAGATTAATGTGTGGGTTTAGAAAGTCATATGCTATAGGCAAACTCTTCTATAGTAGGCTATTACACTGATATTTCTGATTTTCCAAAGTATATTGAAAGCTGTAGACTTTTTCAGAAATTAGAAAAAAAACCAACCCCACATTCAGTTATATGGAGTTCATTTTAAATGGTAAGGGCGCTAACATGTTACTATAATGACTAATAATAAATCGAACAAGTATGGCCATAATAGGGTCTACACAAAGATGATTAAATGAGGCAAACATTGTTCAGAATAATCTCACAATACCAGCACTGCATAAAAGATTAAGTAGCTAATCTAACCTGTTCATATTATTGCAAGCTAAACGGTGCAAGAATTTTCCTACTTTTATTCTGAGTTTGAAAGCAGGCATGTGAAAAGAGATCCATCTAAATTTTAGAAGACACATGAACTGGATATAATTATCTCATGAAACACCTTGAGAATGCAGATTAACTTCAACACCACTGTTTTTCAGCTTCAGCTTTTACCTAGGTGACTAATGACTAAATGCTATCAGGGCAATGGGGTTATTATTTCTTTCCATTTTTTCAAGACTGTGCTTAAGCTATGGCACAGCATAGTTCTGGAGAAGCAGGGTTAGGTTCTGTGATTTGCTTGCGGTTTGCACCATCCTAATAACTGAACAAGGGAGTGACAGTCACACATACAATCCATCAAGATACAGGCACACTCAAGATTTATTCAAGCATGGTTTGCTGCTTGCACTGTAATCAGAAGATGAACATACCAAAGCCCAATTAAAGCACACAACAATTAACTGAAAACTTTCAGAAATAAAACTTCAAAAATTAATCATCTGAACTTGAAAGAATACTGAATTTAACAGCTGTTACAATCTACATTATTATTAAAACCTTTAGCAATGAGAGTTTATCAAGATGGCACTGAGATACGTAAGAATTACCACTTAGCCTTAACAAATATTTTAAGAATCCAAGGAGGTAAGAATGGGATGTTTTCATATCTACCAGCATGCACAGAAATTGAGGAAAATATTCCATTTCATATAATTCTTTCAAGTTATTTAAAATAGTGTTTTAGGTACTGAAAACGACATTTCTTTTTGCTGAACTTTTTTTCAGAAATATTTGCAGATGCCATATATATCAATGGATTCTCTTTCCATAGACCACTTTAAAAACTGGAGGACATGGATAGGGTTTTCTAGGCCCCAGGTATTATGTGTCTGTAAACAGCATCCATCTCTGTGTGTGTGTGTGTGTGTGTGTGTGTTTATATAAATGGCTGGAGGAAGTTAGCCAGTCTAAGCAGGAACCTGTGCAACAATTTACTAGTTCCAGAGATGCTAAAGTTACAGATATTGGAAAGTTACACAGAAAGAAAAACTGTTTTCCTGCTTACAACTTTCAGCATTGAAACTTTATTCATTTTCCTTACCCCTGCCTTCCTAGAATGTAGGATATATTCCTTACCCCTACAACAGTAAATAACCCTATCATGGTTTAAGCTCAGTCGTAACTCAGAACCATGCAGTCTCACTCTCTCAGTCCCCCCATTTCTCCCCTGCCCCGCTCCCAGAGGGGTGGAGAGGAGAATTGAAAGAATGTAACTCCCACGGGTTGAGATAAGAACAGTCCAGTAACTAAGGTATAACACAAAC
>WYDI02023598.1:13324-23705 GCA_009867235.2 Psittacus erithacus | reverse complement strand
GTCCCCACAAATGGTAGAGCTGAGTCAGCACGTATTTAGGAATAGAATAGAACAGAATATTCTCTATTCACAAATAGTAAATCTAGGAGCGCATCTGTCCTGGGTTCAGCTAGAATCTTTCCTAGTTAGCTCACTGAGTACTTGTGACAAGAAGTTATCTCCTACGCACATCAAGAATTTTCAAGATCTGCTCATTGCAGCAGTATGATATTCCTAGTTCATATCTCAGAAGTTGAAATCTCCTATAAGGATGAGGAATACCTATCCAGTGATTTCTCTTAATGGCTTATAGAACTCATGAGTGCTTGCATCCTGGCTGGGTGATCAGTAGTAGATATCCACTAAAAGGGGTCCTTTGTTTTCCATCCCCCTAATCTTCACCCAGAGGCTCTCAAACACAGTATCACTAACTGTAAGGGCTGTATAATCAAACACCTCCCTCACGTGTAGTGTGACACCTCCACTTTGCCAGCCCTGCCTATCTCTCCAGACCAACCTGTAGCCCTCCATGCCAGCACTCCAACTGTGGGTTTCATTTCCTTAAGTCTCACTAATACCAATGATATTGCAGCTCTGGGAGCTGGCCAGTGCTTCCATTTTGTCCTGTTTGGATGTGTATAAGCCTGTGCATTGAAGTATAGGCATTTCAAGTATGATCCTGAGCTCTTCGTGCTCCCAGACACATGTAAATATTCCAAATAGCATTGCCACCCTCAGGCAATGCCATGCCAACCCTTGATTTATCTACTGCAGTGTTGTTGGTGTTCCGTTTCCTCATCAGTTCTAGTTTAAAGCTCTCTTGATCAGTCCCCCCAGCTTACATCCGAAGGACTCTTTTCATTGCTGGGAGAGGCTGATCCTGTCAGACCTCAGCAGATCTTGTGCCTCAAAGGCTCTTCCATGGTTTAAGAAACCCAAAGTTTTGGTGGAGGCACAAGTCCTGGAGCCAGGTTTCGATATTCTGCTGTCATCTCTTTCTTCCAAAACCTCCCCCTGTTACTGGGCAGACTGAGGAAAACACTGCCCTTAATCCTGAATTATTTAGCATTCTTCACAGGGTTTTGAAATGTATTTTGATTGACCTCAGTCTTTTTATTGTGACTTATTAGTACCTATGTAAAAAAGCAGGAGTGGATACTAGACTGAAGATTGTACTAGGCTCTTTAGTCTTGTGGCGACATCCCTGATTTGGGCCCCAGGGAGGCAGCAAATCTCCCTGAAAAGAGGATCTGGTCTGCAAATGGGTGTTTTGATTCCAGGACGGGAGGGAGTCACCTGTCACGCCACCTTGCCATTGTTTCTTCTTGGCACAGGTCTTAATGCTAGTTTTGTTGTTAGTGGTTGGTCTCACTGACCTTGGCAAGAGTGCTTGCAGAGGTTCTTCCTTTATCTCATTATGTGCTTTGTCTACTTTACCCAGGGCCTCATACCTATTCTGCAATCCTAGCATAGAGGGTAAGGAGGGACTCCTCTTGCTCCTCTGTGCTGTAACCTTCTTCCACCCCTCCTTATACCTTGTAAAGCTGCCTTCCTGCTGGTACAAAGTAGATCCTGGACCTGCCTCCGTAGTCGTCATGCTGTGTTGGTTTCCATGCATCGCAGATGGCAGAGTGTGGTTCTATTGATCAGTCTCCCTCTCAGACTCCCAAGTACTCCTCATTCTGCCACCTCCTCCTATAGCTTGGTCATCAAGCAGAGCAGCTCATCAATCATGTCCTAAATAGTCAAAGCAATGTTAATAATAGTGTTACTGTAATCACCAAGTGAATATGCTGGGTGAGGATTGCGTAAGGCTCAGATGAATTAAATACACTTCTAAAGGGAACAAAGGCAACAAAGTCCTCTAGTTAAGATTGTTGCGTCTTCACAACTGTTGTCTGCTTGGTCTGATGAGACATCTAAGTATTCCTACACTCACAAAAAGGATAATTAAGCAATAATTGCATCTGCTGCAGAGTATATGGTAGGAGGTGGGAGATAAACAGCTTGTGAATCAATAAAGCATGAGGCTGCAGGCTGTTATTTATTGATTTATGATCCACTTAGCTCCAAGTTTACTCCACAACTAATGCAATTATACCTTCTGGATTATACTTCATTTAAGAGGGACAGAAAATATACCATTTCATCTGAGGAAACATGCTGTCTGCATTAATGGTACTTCTCAGAGTTAAATACTGCTTTTTTGCTAGATACATTTTGGTCAGATGTGATATTCAAAATCTTATGTGCTGTCTGCTTGACTTCAGATTAAAAAGCCCTAACAAGCCACACTGCAAAAAAATTACAGAGCATATCTGTTACAATCCATCAAATCATGTTACAAACCTGGTCTATGCTGATTTAAAACATCACAGAATGACATTGCTTACACCAACAGCAACCAATGCAGCCTACGAGAGTTAGTGGCCTTTTCAACCTGTGGGCAATACAAGGTACAAATGCCAGGACTTCAATATTATCAAACACTAAACAAGTATGTGGCAAGCATCCTGCTTGCTGGGGCGTATCTGAAGCAGATGTGCCCTAAAGCACTTCTCAAATGGCTTGCATCCAACAGTTTCATGTTGAATCTTCAGGTCTAGCAAGACCATATTGGATGAGAAAATGGTTGTGTGTGAAGAAGGGAAACTTCCAACCAGCTCCACTGAGCAGCAAATGAGTGGGGCTGCTTGATTTTCTATTTTTCCTTTTGCTCTGTTTTTTCCAGAATAGGTGCAAGAGCACACAGAGAACAGTCCTCTGGTGTATACAAGTAGCTTGCTTTGAGAGAAACTGATCTGCAGGAAGAACATGTCTCAGCTGGAGGAGGGAGAAAAGAGTGGTATACAGGCACATGTCCACCCAGCCACAGAGTCTCGTACTGGATCCCACTCACATTCCTTGTCTATGTTGTCCTGTGCAGCTCCTGTCTCACAATCATCTCCTCTGGAGCTGAAGGCCATGAAACATTTATTCTTAATGCTGTAAAAAAAGATCATTAGCAGCACACTGAAACTCATAGCTAAATCACTCTAATTCTCATGCAGATAATTCATTTCAGCGAACATGTTCCCTTGAAGCGATAAAAAAAATTATTCCCCTCCCTTCACAAGCCTAACCCTTCATCTGAGTCTCTATAAATCCATAACACTGTTGATTTTTGACCTCCATCTGTAGCTGCCAGTAGGATAATTTCCCTCACCAGTAGCCTGAACCTACTAGATTCTAAGAGTCTCCTTGCAAAGTGCTGAAAGCCACACACAGCTTCATTGTGATTGCCGCCCTCTGAGAGAATAGTCTCCAAGGTGCCTAAAAGAATGATAAACTCTTCAGAATGCATCAGGACCTGAATATCATCCAGTGGAAATGATGTCAGAATCCTCCAAATATCTATCCAGTGGCGATATAAAAATTCATAGACATCTCACAAACTTCATTTTCTCTTCCAATTGGCCTCTTCGATTTGCTCATTGAAAAGCTTTTGATAAACTTTTTCAACAGTGGAGACTGCCTTGCAAAACTCAAGAAGATTTTTTAATGACTATGAATTCATAAATAAAATCTATAGTGGCTGGATCCCCCCTAGCCCCTGGGAGCATCAAGTCCAATGAATGGAAAAAGTCCATAGGACTCCACTCCCAGGCATGAGCGCCTCCAAGCCCTATTGTGTTCATCTCATCAAAACACAGCCACATTTCTGTCTCCAACAAGCAAGGGAACATTATTGCTTGTGAAGAATGTGCTTGCACACTGGCTGTTGTTTTATATCAAGAAGCTGCTTTTTCAAGGTATGTGGAATACTCAACTGCTGACAGCTTTTGCAGAGATAGAAAAGGAAGGGCAGTGACTTAATCCACTGCTATCTATGGGGCATAATGGTGTGGTATAAATGAATGTTAGGACCCAAGTTTGAGGCACTTGGTCAGAGTTCAAGATGTGCTTGAGAATAACTGTCTCTGAGAGACAAGGGAGTACTTTATAAAGTTCATCTGGTTATATTTCAGATAGCCCTGGTGTAATGAAAAGGCCAGGTGGGATCCCTGGGAACAATTTTTGTTGTTATCATTATTATTATTTTATGAAGTTAGATGAATTTCTGAAATTGTGATCACTGTGCTGAGTGCCTGGTTTTGGGCTATGGCTTCCATTATTGGGCCATCTTGCCAGCATGCTTGTTGCTCAATTCCCTTTGTTCCCCTCTCAGAGCAAGGCTAAGAAGCTATGACTCAGGCCAAATGTCTCAATGGACAATCCAGACAAGACTTTCCTACTCATCCCTGTCTGTGGACTACCCAAACTTCAGGTAGAGGGGCTTGGACCTTCATAGACACCATGAGCCCCTCTGCAGCCCTCCTTAAGGCCAGGTGGCTGGTAGGAGTTGGTGGGAGAAGAACATGAAAAAGGCCATGGCAGTGTTTTGTCCACAGACTATGAGACAGACCAAATGAAGTCTGTTAATTTACTGATAACGCAGAGAAAGAAAAAGTTAGCAGTGGGCTTTCAGAGCTGAGTACAGCTGGTGTGAATTAGCATAACCTGCCAGAAATACCTTCCTCTTGTTTTGGGTCATGACACCAGTTAGTGGAGCCTGGTTTCACTAAACGACTTCATGTCTCTCCAGACCTTATAAATGCTTTTTAATCTCATTTTTATGTTAGGAGAGGGCATTTTTGTTCCCGTTGTTTCAGCATTTAAAATGTGTTATTAAACATCTAGGAACACAATAGTCACACCTCAAGCATGCGGGAGATGTACCAGGACTTTACATCTATATCTTCCTTTACATTATTTATAATGAATCAGTTCATTTGACAAATGTTCAAGATAAGATAGCTGCTGTCCTGATGTACTGAGGAATGGCAAGCCTTTGGTTAATGCAGAAAACAGTTCTTCTGCCTCTTACTGAGTAATGCTACCCTACAGGCAGCAGCAAAGTGCTCTTCTTCATAAATATTTGGACTGAAGATATTGAGGAGGATGAGGAGGAAGAAGAAGGTGTTTCAAATGGATAGCTTTACTCCCTTGCCCGAGTCATCTGCTAAGTATGTCACTAGGCTCCCAAGCAAGGAAGTAAATTGGTGAGATTGGATCCATACAGGTCATTTTTTATGAATCAGGTAAAAGGACTTTATTCTTGGGACTGCAGAGGAAGATGCAAAACATTTTGTTCCCTGACAAGTGGTACCTGAGGCTGTCTGTGCTGTCTGTGTTAAAAAGGAGTCTGTGCCACTGAAGCCATGTACTCTCCAGCATTGCCTCGCTGCTGTAGCTATGTCTCTAGTCCTGCTGGAGGTTCTAATTTAAAATCTAGAACCTCCTGCTGGAGGCTCTAATTTAAAATCTATCTCATTTTGAAAACATACAAAGTCAGACCTGTTAGTGACGTGCTCTTGGTGCTATAAAGAGTTTGTAAATTAATTTTGTTTTATTTTCCTTTTACTTTTCCTATGTGCAGGGCAGAGGAGTCCTTACAACCTGAATTATGATATATTAACAGCAGGCCCTACATTTTTAACATGACATAATTATACTAAGTTTAGTGGCATTATGGTTAAATTATTTCATTTAATGCCTAAAACAACATCTACTTATTTCCATTAAAAATGCAGAATAACCCCAGAACAGTTTCATGGCACCACGAGTAAATAAAGCCATTTGTTACAAGTTTTTTTCATTTTAGCAGAGACAGTAGTCTGAGAACAGAAGATTTTTAGGGGCAGAGGGCAGTTGAAAAGTATGGAGATGAAAACATATTTCATCAGGCTTAATTATTTGCTGAAAATAATATGCCATTTCTTAATTATTTTTCTTTTTCTGGTACATTCAACTGCTCTCACTCCAGCCAAATTGCCAAAACTTATTGTCTGAAAAGGCTGAGTGCTTTTAACCTTCAACACAAAGAGTCTTTATCCAAAATGCTAACTAGACGATGCAGTGAAACGATTGACAAACAAAACAAAACTTAAATCAGTCTGACTGAAAAAACCCACTTTGACCTCAATCATGTTTTCCCTAACACAGCTGTTCAGAAATTGTCATTTCATGTACACTGTATTCAGCACACATAATTTTGTTCATGTAGTTCAAATTTCTGGAAAAAGCTATAAAAAGAAAAAGGAAAACAGCTTTTGATAGTTGAGAAATATCATGAGGAAACAAAAATAAAAGCAAAAAGGAGGTCCAGGGTTTTTTTCCCCCTTTTAGAAGTCACCTTGAAGAGACCAAAATTGCAAACAGCAGCAAACATACATCATTTTTACAGCGATAAGGAGATGCTGTGCTGTTCCATAACAGTAATCAAAACTAACTTTGCAATGGTATGCAAAACACTATTCATAAAGACAGGACAGCCTAAATTCCCAGTTGTACATTAATACAATCCCTAATGGACATACATGATCCAGAGATACTTCCACCACTCTATGTCTGGACATTTAGAAGGATAAAAGGAAATAAAATCTAAAGCTTTATATACAAGTAAGCATGAAAGGAAGGAATGTACTCTTCAGCACAGTGCAGTTATAGGCTGTAATCAGAGAATACTACTAGAAGTTATGATTGTTGAGTTAACCTCATTCAGTGCACAAACCTATGTCTTTGGTTTCTGAAACAGGACAAGCAGTCTGTGTGAGGGAGTTTTGGGAAAAAATAAAAATAAAAATATCATTCCTTGCTGTTAGATGGACAAACTGAAGTTGGAAACAGAGCATATTCTTCTTCCTTCAGAACACACAAAATTCAAAAGCCTACTCACATCCAGACTCCTGCCCAGCAGGGTATCTTCAAAGTTGAAGCACTTTAGAATAGAACAAGTCTTTTTTTTTTCTCCTTATCCTTTCAGACTGATCAGGAATTACGCACACATTTGCAAAAAAGAAAAGTCTAGATTAAGTTCTCTTGCTCTTCCCTTTCTGATTTATTTATAGGATTCTCTCCACAAGTCACAGGTCCTGCCAGAACCCTGCTCCAGCTCAGGGTCTCCATGGGGTCACAGTTTCCTTCAGGATGCATGGGATCTTCCATGGGCTGCAGGTGGGTATCTGCTCCACCATGGACCTGCTTAGGCTGCAGGGGCACAGCCTGCCTCACCATAATCTGCATCATGGGCTGCAGGAGAATCTCTGCTCCAGCCCTGGAGTACCTCCTGCCCCTCTTCTGCACCGTGTGGTATCTTGACTGGCCAAGGTGGCAGTGTTCTAAAATTAATCAAATTCAAAATAATTCAGCTCCAAACCTGCCTTCTTCCAGTATTGTAAAAAACCTTAATTTCTGTCCTTTTCTGCACAATGTAGGTACAGCCATCGTGAGCCTTGTGGCTATGTGGCTATTGATTGTGCTTACGTGAGCAGTCACAAGCTATGGCATCACATTAGTCCAAAGACTAATGAATTCAGAGCACCAAAGCGCATGGGTTGAAAACATACACAGAAAGCTTCTACCTTACCCCAAAGGGCTTGGAGTTGGAAAGGCAACACACAACAGCAGATTGGAGAATAACCTGCATTTTGTCATGGTTCAACAGGTAAGTGGCAAACATCTGTAGGATTTAAGGAATCCATCATCAGGAAGAAGCAGTCATGCTTTTCCTCTTATGTAACTATTGTCACTAGCAGGATATGGTGCAGAGCAGGGGTAAAAGTGACTGCTTTGTAATTTGCCACTGGTTTGGTCAAGTTTCTGTAATGTTTGCAGCCTGAGCTATAAACCTATTCTCAACTGCAAACTAAAATGTCATTGGATGTGGATCTGTCAATTTCCACAGTGGATTTATTTTTCTAACCCAGCTCTCTCAGATAGGATAGACCTGCAGATAGCTTTTGAGAAATACATATTATGATGTAAAATACTTTAAAAAGGTGGCTGGGAACCTAGACCTCAAAATTAAAAAAATAACTAACCAAAAACTCAGTAAACTCCAGGCCATCCCAGATATAAAGCATACATCACAGATCTTATTATCAATAATGAAACACACAGCCCAGGTAACATAAAGCATAAGAAAACATTGGAGGTATCATTTTGCCCCCAGGGAAAAGAGAGAGAGAGAACAAACAGCATAAATATGTAGGGTAGAAGAAACCTCTGAAGGCTTAATATCTCCTTGCTGTGCCTGGGTCAACACACCTCACTTCTTTTATGTTGTGGGTCTGACCCAATATCCTGTTTCCTGTCCACAGCCCAAGACACTGCAAAGGTGAGCAATATGTTTAATTTACTTGTAGGTTTGCATTTATGGCTGCTACTGTCCTGCAGTGCCTTGAATCTGGAAAAAGCGTGGCTATTCTGATCATGTTTTTCTTTGGTAGGAATCAGAGACAGCCCTGCTGAAATCCCATCTAGCAAATGGACTCACGGTAGTAATCTGCATGGTTTAGACCACAGTGTAAATGGTCATGAGCTGAACATCACCCTCACATGCTTAAGTATCTGATCAGAATTAGCTGTTTTCTTGAAATGTGCTTCACTTTCTCCATGCTTGCTCCATTAACTCTTGACTCTCTCACTCTCTAGTAACATGTCCCTGCCCTCTAAGCATGTTAGTCGCATTCACACAACCAAATTCCTCCTGGTTTTCATGCTTAGCGATACTGGGAACTCATTTTGCATGATACAGGTTTTATCCTTGCACTTGTTGCTCTACTCATCCTCAGATGTGTACTAGCTCTGCTTTCTGTATGGTACCTCTTTGATTTTCAAGCCATTGAAGACATCCATTGTTGTCAAGTTTTTTAATATTTCCCTTTTATGTGCTGAGGAACTTGCCTTTGTGTGTTTTACTACAGGAGCCAAATCACTTACTCTCTTCTTTTTCCTGACAAACCTTAGTTACCAATTATTTGGGTATGAAATATGCTTTTTGCTAAATCTAGTCTTATCCTTCCTTTCTCAGATTTCTGAATTTCATCATTTTGCAATCACTGTTTTTCAAATTGCCTCTTCCCTTCAGGTTCTCATCTATCCCTCAGGTTGCTCCACAAAAGAAACAATATTAGGAACCCACTGACTGAAAAACATTGCTCTGTAACCTGCTGTTTGTATCCCTAGCAACTGTCTCTGGACTTGGTGATATTAGTCTTAATGTGTTTATTGAAACCTCCTGTATACCATGATGAAGGGGACTGCATATGAACTTGCATAGAAGAAAGTAGCAAAGTACTTAGTGCCCAGCAATTCTCTTTCCTCTGGGAAGCTACCTCTGTCTATGTTTGTGAGGATACCAGACTTTCTGACTCTAGCAATATGCAAAGCAGTCCCCTGCCTCAGGACTAATGGCCGAAAGTGTAACAGCTGTAAATGAGAAATGGGAATTGAGAAGGATGACCAAACGACAACATTTGTGAAAGAAGCAAACAAGGACAGGAAATGGCTATAAAGAAAAGAACAAAAAGAAAAAAGGAACCTGAATGACACTGGCAACTAACTTAAAAGAAAGACTTGTAAAAGCAAAGCTGTCAGTTTAAGCTGACACTCTTCCACCCTGTCTAAAAAGACACTTTGGGAAGTTCTTTGCCTCCCTTCCCTTGCTACCATCACCACAATGGCTTAGTATATTCCCTTAAGGATTTTCCTATCCACTGCTATAACGTCTCCTTTTGGGACTGTTCTGGATACAGGGTTACTGAGTTGCTCAGGGATTTGGCTTTTAGTTTTTTATGTCTTTTTGCTGTTAATGACATAGAAAGAGCATAATTCATATAAAAATTTTATTTTAAAATGCAGTTTTTGAAAAAAGAAACAATCCACAGTTTTGTCTACAAAACAATCGGATGATTGATCACACACATAGAAGAAATAAATAGCTATAGTTACTTTGGAAGATCAAACTTCCAGTCATGTGCTAGCTGCCAGTGCCTCCAACTAGCAAATAGCTGAGACTGGAAGGAAAAAAAGGTGGCAAATTCTGACACTTGCAAAAGCCATCAGGAGACTGAAGCTACTAAAAGGCTTGGCTGAAGGATATGCTGTGGAACATTAAGGGACTTTTGTGCTACAAGACTTGTTACTTGGAGACCACTTTCAGAGTCTTTTTTAATCTGTGGTGGTTTAAGTCCAGTCAGCCAGTAACTCAAAGCCACACAGCCAATATTCACTCCCTCCGTTTCCTCCCCCCGCTCCTGGAGGGATGGGAAGGATAATCGAAAGAATGTAGCTCCCATCGGTTGAGATAAGAACAGCCCAGTAACTAAGATATAACACAAACCACTGCTGCTGCCACCAATAATAGTAATGATAAGGGAAATAACAAGGGAAGAGAATACAACCGCTCACCACCCATCGACCAATACCCAGCCCGATCTAGCCCTTCTGGGTAACTGCCCCCAGTTTATATACTGGGCATGACATGCTGTGGTATGGAATACCTCTTTAGCTAGTTTGGGTCAGGTGTCCTGTCTCTGCT
>WYDI02023597.1:0-21546 GCA_009867235.2 Psittacus erithacus | reverse complement strand
ATTGGTGGTAGCAGCAGTGGTTTGTGTTATACCTTAGTTACTGGACTGTTCTTATCTCAACCCGTGGGAGTTGTATTTTTTTTAATTCTCCTCTCCATCCCTGAGGGAGCTGAGGGAGGAAGGGGGGGGAGTGAGTGAGAGACTGCGTGGCTGGGCTTAAACAACGACAGGGGTATTGGAAAATAAATGGGCTTTTGATAGCAAGGGTCTGAAAGAAAAGTCTGCTAAAAAGTCAGCTCAGCACACAGTAATCAAGAAACAATACATGCAATTAATTTTTTTGTCCTTCTCCTGTATTTGGCAGGCCATGTTCTTTGTAGCAATTTAAGACCCATGTCATCATGCAATTTTAACCTATGCTCTCTCTCTTGGAATTTTGGCACTGTGAGCAGACCAGATTTTGTTCAAGAAATGTCCCACCTTGTTACAGATTCACAGAAGGTGGGCTCTAGAGCCACATATTAACACAGTTACAAGAAGCGTAGACATCAAAACAGATATTGGATTTATTTAAGTATCAATTCTATCAATTACATTGATTTGTTATGAGTCAGGTGAGGATATTAACAATATTTATCAGGTGAGGTATTTTCTTGATTTATCAGAATTTCTTGAAGTAAAAAATATTCTAGAAGCAGCCAAACAATGCCGAAAATTCATTGTGAATTTGTAATTAATTTCCTATGTGCTGAGGAGAATTTTACTCAATTTCTTTGAAATTAAATTGTGAAGATTAATTCTTTTTCAACTTGTAAAGTTCTATTACAATTTTGAGATTTTCTGTAAGCAGATAATTTTTCAATTTGCACAACAAAGAACAATTAACGCATTTTGCAGATTATGTTTTTTCACCCCAAAAAATTCATTAAAACCCAAAGTGGTTTTATGTACTAAAGAGAATTCTGTCACTACTCATATTATTTGTGTGCATTAGAACATTTGTACTTATCAATGAACCATATTATTAAATCACTGTTAAAGCCTAGGAAAAGAAAGTTTCATTTAACATGGAAAACTGATTCTTAGCTGTGTTCAAACATCCATCACAAAACAGTTTGCTTTAATACTGAGGTTCACATAACGTTACACTTTTTTTCTCTCACATGATTTATTCTCCCTTACAAAAGGCAGAAGACCATGGACAGCAACTGATATTCCATCCTGCACTTCTTTCAGAGTTACCATGCTGAATACAGCCTATCTCTGAAGCATTAATGTCTAGGAAATACAACCTTGTAAAAAGGCTAATATTCAAATAAATAACTGTCGTGGTTTAAGCCCTGCCACGCAGCCCACTCTTTCACTCCCCCCCCCTTCCTCCCTCAGTTCCTGGAGAGTTGGGGAGAAGAATTGAAATAATGCAACTCCCACAGGCTGAGATGAGAACAGTTTACTAACTAAGGTACAACATAAACCATTACTGCTACCACCAATAATAATAATGATAAAGGAAATAACAGGAGAAGAGAATACAACAGCTCACTACCAACCAATATCCAGCCCCACCCCAGCAGTGATCTAGGCCTTCCGGGTAACTGTCAGTTACATCCTGGGCATGACATGCTGTGGTATGGAATACCTCTTTGGCTAGTTTGGGTCAGGTGTCCTGTCTCTGCTTCCTCTGCTTCCTCCTGGCTTCCCCTCCTCCCTGGCATGGCATGAGGCTCAGGAAGTCCTTGGTCAGACTAAACATTCTAAGCAGTAGCCAAAAACATCGGTGTTATCACCGCTGTTCCCATGCTGAAAGTCAAAAACACAGCACTACACCAGCTACTAAGAAGGAGAAAAATGACTACTACTGCTGAACCCAGGACAACCCCACATAAATGTGTACCTTTGAGAGAACATGGAGGAGCTTCCTATTGACCTACATTATAAAGCTGAAGTTATGCTTTGACTGACTCAGAGAATACAGAATAGTTTTGATATAGATATTATTGTTGATATCTATATTGATATAGAGTTAGAGCTTCAGGGAGAACTGATAGGCCCTTCTTTTTCCTGGCTTATGTAGAGACTGAACAATCAAATCCCTAAAACACAGCTTTCATGCTAAATGGGACAAACCTACAAACATTTTGCATATCCTAAACAGAGTAAAAGTGGCAGCATCTTTATTTGTATCAGACTGATGCAGGAGTTTGAGCTATTGAAAATGAGCCAGTTAAAGAGAATGCAAAAATTTTACCCTAGAATTTACTTGTTTTGCTTGTAAAATGAGAGCATTTTGAAAACAATAGAACTCCAAAATGTGTAATACTGTGACAAATTGCCAGGCACCAGACTCAAATACCTATGCCCACATCCATCATTACTCACTGCAATGGGCAATTACATAATATATCAGCCAGAAAAATAAACACCAAGGAGAGTTCAAAATAGCCTTAGAGAAGCTTTAAAAAATCTGCCAGTTGTTATTTTATACCAGCTTGCTCATTTAATATTCTAGAACATCTACAAAGTCTATGGTCATTTATATTAGTTGACTTATATCCATGGCATCTTTCTGAAGGCAATCATGTGATTCAGGGCAGTGATTAAATCAAGTAACAGGCACAAACAGATATCCATAATGAACATAAAATAAATGGTCCTGATGTTATATTCTGAGCGCTTGCAGACTGCAGAGGAAGCTGGCATGGAAATACCCTGGATACCTGAAGACTGACAATTTGCAGAAAAAACTAAAATGTCAGTGACTAGTTCAGCCATTCAAATTTTTGAGCATCAGTGACTACTCTTGTTTGCCCATGCAGATCTAGGACTAGAGTGTGAATGGCTGAATTGAGCTCAGATTCAGATACCTGTGCTCAAAGAAACTCAGAGCTTTCAAAAATTAGCAGCTTTTTTCTGTCTTAGAAGAAATCTGTGGTGGTATTCTAAGGCAATTCTAATATGAGTGCAATAAGAAATCAGTTTAATATTTAAAACACAAAGTGACAGCTGTAAAGTCATCATGTAAGAGGATTAGCTTCATTTTTCAGTTGTAAATGACAATCTAAAATCTTAGATACTATGATATTGACACTGTATCATTTGCATGTCAGTAAGATTTGTATTGATGATTTCATGAGCAATGCTAGCTCTAACATGATCCTGAGGCTGTAAAGATTCTGAAAATTGTAGGATATTGACCCTTGAAACGTAACCCCAACACAATCTCTGCCTATATACTCTCTAGAAAAACTCAGTGCTTCTTTGAGATTTTATTTCCCATCTTCATCAACCATTAGAAACTTATTTCTATAGTATGTACAAAGCAAATTTTATTGATTTACTTCTAGTACTGTAACAAGCTGGTCTCAGTAAGATAGTACCAGTTATCTAATGACAAATTGTCTTACACTTATTTGAATATATATATGATACATATATTTCTCAACAGGGCTGATGAGGGGTGTGAAAAATGTAGTTTCTTTACTATTAGGATAAAAATGCTTTTGTCTCCAAAACCAAGAAGACCTACAATTCAACTAATTATATTTTCTGAAAATGTAGGAACTTTGATCCTGAAAAACATCCTGAATAAAGACAGAGAACACAGCATGCAGTTTCTGTAGCTTGAATGAAAAATTTAGAGATATTGGAAGTTAAAGAAAAGGTTAGCAAAATGAATAATGATAAAAAGGATTTTTGAGGTTGTTTGGTTTTGAAATAAAAAATAATTTACAGTTGGTACAACTCAAGGTGAAAGTAAAAAATTATTTACAGTTGGTACAACTCAAGGTGAAAGTCTAGTCTTTAGAACTATATATGAGCCTCAAGCACAAAAAGACCTTCTGGTAGTACACCTCAGAGTTAACAGACACAGAGATAATGCAACAATCAAACATTTATTGATATCTTAGATTTTCCTCTCTTTTGGCTCTATTTCATTTTATAGTAGATTTTGCAGTCTGATACCCAGTAAGTGTGAGATCCCTGTAGAGACTGAAAAAGCATGTCTTACTATTTCATTGCCAGAACTCAGTTTATGTCTTATAGGAAAACATATAATTTTGTGCATTATATGTCTATGCTCTTCCAGACATTAGTAACTAGATAAAAGATTAGCAATCAAGCATCAAGGCCCATAGAGAAAAACTTGAATCTTATTGGAAAGGAAGTAAATGCTTTAAACAACCATCCAGTTGAAGCTTGGCGCCATACCTAAAACATAAAAAAATCTTAACAATGTCTTTGGTTTCTTAATAATTCTGCACTCTGCATTTTTATTATGAATATTTTTCCTATAAAACAGAATCAAAATTTCAACACATATTACAGCTGACTTCACAGAAAACTTCCAATTGCAGCCATATGAAAGACAATCCTGTTAGCTATACTGAATTGTTAGGATAAGCATTCATATGATTATATTAGCTGTGATTTTTATGTAAGGGTCGTACAACACTGAAATTGAAAATTCATTAACAGATCATTAATCATTCAAGGATATTTCTTCCATGTTTGTCTGATGAAGGAAAATTTCGAGGACTTGCATTCTACTGTTCATTTAAAATACGACGCTATATCTCCACTGGCCTTCATTTATTTTTGTGCATCACCACTGCTGGGATGAATGAAATTATTTTACCCCTTTCAATTTTAGTCAGATGCAATGGAATAAAACCAATGCCTTAAAATTGTGAAATACAGTATTTGGTCTGTTTTACTTGATGCTATAAGAAGAAATATAACCAGACGTGTATACGTATATAACTACGCCTATATGTATGTTACAGCTGTGAGAATTCATTCTCAAGGCCTAGATGTGCAGAGAGTGGGAAGTTGTCTTCCCTCTTTTTTGCTAGAGTTCTAAAACCAATGGCCTGAGTTCATCCCACCTTCACTTAGGTACTTAATGGAGACAACTAAATTAAATACCTACTTACAGAAAGGTTCTCTTAAGGATGTTTGTGGACATCTTGATGGAATGATTCCTCTCCTACACAAGCTGACTCTTTTTTTGGAAATTAGTATCTTTTTGCACTAATGATAGAGAAGCCTAAGGTTTACAGAGTTCCAACTTAGGCAGCCCAGATAAAGACACAAAGTTAGATGAGTGAAGTTCTGCCTAATTCTAGTTGTCTAAGGAAGTCTTTGTCAAAATTGTCTCATACTTGCGTCACAAAACTGAGAACATTTTTTTAATTCAGGAATGGTTTTAACAAAATTTAAACAGGAGCATGAATGAGGTATTTCCAGTTTGGGGAACGTTTTTTAGTTTGAGAATTCCCAACTCTTTTATTAATCTTTCTTTTCTCCTTTTTTTTTAAGGACAAAAAGTAAAAAACACACCAAAAAAAAAAAAAAAACCAACCAAAAAAAAAACACAAGGAAACAAAAACCTGGATGAGAAAAAGCACAGTGCTTTAGCTATGGAAGCTCTATCATTGCCCCCAGCATACAGCCAGTCAATCAAAAGCCTCTGAGCTGTAAAAATGACAAAGTGAAAGAAAGAAAAATACCTAAAAGGGGAGACATTATCAGGGGATTGAGTGCTTTCTCATTTGGAACTGTGGAGCTCAGAGGAAAGTTTAAATATTTGCAAAGCAGAAAAAGAGGGACAGAACCTCAATAAGATGTTTATATGTACAAGAGAAGGTGAAAAGATAAAATCATAGGAAAGGGAACCTTTCTGAAAAGTTCTTCTACAGTACATTTGGTTGACTAGCTCTGGTTAATGGCAGTGTCGTAACTCCGACTCCAACATCACAGCCTTTCTTGCTCAGCTTTCCAGAGAAAAGTTGGCCACTAGAAGTGTCAAAGATTTAATGCCATTTCTAAGTTTCGAATTTGTGTTGTGACCTTTGGATGCAAGGCCCTGCATATGAGCAAAAACCCAAATGTTATTACAGATAAGAGCCAAGGTACAGGGATATGCTGCTCAAGTTTTTCCACCCATGCAGTCCTAACTAGAACTGCATTTGCCATTGATTTTTTAGAAGAGAGAGTGTGATATTAGTTCAGATTGCATGATTGCCGTAAGAGATGGGTGAATATAAATAATTTAGGCCGGAGCCTCGATTTATTTGAATTTATACTCAAATATACTCAAATCCACATTTTGAACTAATTTTTTGAGCATTGTGAGAAGTCCAACAATTTTTGCTCACATTTGTCCATAACAATCTGTAGCATAGGATAAGTTTTCACACAAAATGTAACCTTTAACACCTTCAACTGGTAAAGCAGTTATTGTGAAGTACATTTAAAGGAAGGAATTTTGTAACTTGATAGCTTTTCACAAGCACCTTTTGTAGAAAAATCATGAAAAAAGGAAAAACAAAACTCTAAAGGCTAAGGGAAAAATCAAGACCAAATGATACACAGCAAGTCAAGATTCAACACACTTTTATTTCATAACTATGCAGCACTGTTTGGGCTCACTACCAAGTGGCTGGAGTTTATAAAGTAGCTCTACTGTTTTATAACTTCTCTTACAGATTCTTCTCATAATGTTGTCATGTAAACTTACATTCTGTAAGCTTATTGCCTTAATCTCATGTTTTACATTCCCCCATCTCTTGGTATGTAGAGAATGAGGGCTATGCAGAGCATACTTTTGCTTTCATGTCTTTAACCTAGTATAGAAACAGACTTTAACAGAATTAAAAACTTTCAAGTAGGAACTTTATAAGACACTAAACCACTATCATCTTCCTATACTTGCATTGGTACTCATCAGCATTATGTACCATAAATTGATGAGGCTTAATTCCAGGGACACAAGCTAAGTATAATGTCAGCTGTAGCATAAATCTGTGATTATGTAAGAATTTAAAATCTTATTTATTATTTTCCTCACCTTTACAAATTTAGGCCTTATGGCATATTAAAAGAAGGAATGCACTGCAAGGGCCAAGAAAATGTCCATAAGTAGTATTTTATTTTTTTTTTTTGGAAGCTATGTCATGTTTGTGTTTTGGTTTGATTTTTTTATATATTATCAGAAATATTGTATCTTTTTAAAAATATTTCAAGAATAGTATTGTTTCCATTTACTTGAATAACTGTTTCAGAATCACGCTATGTGCAAAGATCATTATCATTTAATACATGCCAGAGCATTCTGAATTCACATTTGTTTGTAAGGATGTAGAAAGCAAGAATGATATCTAAATATTCACTATGTTCACTATATATATATTAGGACTTAATATTTAGTACAGTTACTGGGTTTTCAATGATTGTATGACTTTCTTCCCTTAAGTACTTAAAAACCAAAACACCAAGAGAATTATAGTTTGGTGATCAGAATGCAAGTTTAAACAAACACCATAGCATTTTATGTGACTTAAAAAAAAAAAAGTTGTTAAACTTGTATGCAAATTGGGATTTTTTGTTTTGCTGTTTCCTCTAGAACACCAGGTGCAATCAAAACACAGAGACTTGTAAAGGGTAATGTTAGCAAATTTGAAACTATAGAGAGCCATATACAATGAATATCCATGCAGGAAAACCAATTGTGTGAGAACAAGCTAAAACTTACAAAATGTCAAGCTCATGACTTGATGCTCCATAGCTTTAGGTTCCTGCAAAGAAGTTAGGTGCTCAGGGAGCAGTAATAAGTCTCAAGCTGGGCAGGACTTTAAAGAACTGTTAGACCTGCTCCATAATGCAAGAGATCACTAAAGCAGTCTCTAAAGTAATCGAAGGGCAGAGTAACTGCTCTCAATGAGAAAATTTGCATCTCCTGAGAAAGTCTATCATCTCCTGCCTGCTGCAGCATCAGGAGTTTTCTATAGAAATGGCAAAAGATTAAATTTGCCAAATGTCTCACAATACTTATTCTAGACATCTGCCCTGAACTCTCTCTTGGAGGAATCCATCGGTTTTTATTGATCATGGAGGGTGTCTAGTCAAAACTCTCGCTGGTAAACATTAGATTTCTGAATACACAGCTGAAAACTTATCAAGCTCTGTTTGCTCATGGGTCTAAGCTCTTAGGGAGACACTGTTGCAGTCTTTCTCCAATGATGTGATACAGTAAGAGCTATTCATTCCTTTGATAGGTGGGTGGGTCTGTGTTTTGATACCTAGCAGCTGATAAGCCAGCTGCTTGCCTGTGTCTAGAAAAGGGAAAGTTCCTTTTCTCAGTTAATTCTAGTGCTGTTACTGATGGATACACTGACAGCATCTAATAATGAAGTGGTTTCTTGTGTGACAAAAGTTTTGCTTCTGCTTTGCAGTATTTATTATACAAATCCCCAATGTGCATATTTGCAGATTTTGTCTTTTATGCGTTTTGTTGGTACACTTAACCCTTTTGATTTATTATTTTCAACTTTGATGTAGTCTAACTATTGAATAAATCAGGTTTTTTTCTCTGATTTGAATGTTATTTTGAACCAAAATTTTGCCTGCAATTAATGTTCATTCTTTGAATCACAAAAGAAAATGTATTTCTTCTATCCATTGTCATGTGCTTTTTTTTTTCTGGCAGGAAGCCTTTTTTTTTTTTCTTCCTTTCTTTTACAGCAGAAATGAACCCTTGATAAATTAACACTTGTATTGCAGGCAATCTCAAGACAAGAAACATAACAAACAGTTATGATTAGGCTTTTGGGATCAAGAGTTGATAAATTAAATTAGTTCAATATATTTTTAATATTTATGAAGAAGCAATCTGTTTGAGTGCATACAGTGTAGCAAAAATTAACAAAATGTGAGAGTCATTTGGAACCTATATTACTAGCCATAATTACAGTGGGACTTTGCATTCATACAAAAGAACTAGGAAACTGCAGAGCAGCCCATGGGGCCTTTTATCCTTAGCTAAGTGCTAATGTGTTATCTCACTGCTGAGTTTTACAGTTATTGAAAGCATGTTAGCTCAAGGTCTAGCATATTGTTCTCACATGTACTAGTCTTTTGCAAGAAGGATCCTGTCTTTTTCTTTTACACAGATATTTTATGACGGAATTTATTATTTTTTATTCACAAATATATCTTTTATTTTTTAGGCATATTTACATACCATTATAGACTTCCTAGGACAGCAGCTATCAAAAAGAGATTTTAAAAATCCAAAACCATAAGATCACCAGTTTTTTACATTCAACTGATTATAAATGAGCAAACTATGAAATCATCTTGAGTATGTGTGTGGATTTTCTTGTGTACCTATTATTAATAGCACATGTATACCATTATGATTAAAATATATGTGAAACATTCTAAAATGTATACCTTTGCTTTCTCCAGTGGATTGGTAGGAGAAGGAAGGATGAATGCCCTGGTGGGGGAAAGAAACAGGGTATTGAAGGGAATGGAGGAGGAGCAAACTGAAAAACAAAAACTTTTCTTGCTTCTGAATGTGGTCTGCTCACAAAATCAGAGATGGGAAACTAGGGCTGAGATGACTGACTACCAAACACTGTCTCAAAGCAGGTGTTTTGTTTCCTCAGTCCAGTAAATTAAGTGTTTTGTATGTAGTTCATAAAGTACCTTAATCTGTAAGTCGTGAATGTAACTGCAGAGAAGCTGCTACAGGAATCCTTCCACGCATGCCCAATATAAATAAAGGGTATTAACAAGCCATTCTTCTTCCACTCAGTCCTACTGTAGGCCCTTCACTATGCAAGAACATATTTAACTCTGCCTGAGTCCAAGATCTTTTCTGAAATATGCATCATACCTGTAGAATATATGTATGTGGAGCTACGGTAGAAATGAGAAGCTAATGTTAATCACTATAATGGATCATTTTTGAAAAGAAATTTAGGGATCTTTATAATTTAGGAAACACTAATGCTGAAAAAAAAAAACCCCAAACCACCAGACCTTACAGAAAATTTTATCATCTTTAGAAACATTGCAGCAAATGTCTAAATTAAATTTAAATTTTAGTATGAAAGACTGGTGAGTCTATTCTATATTCCAGTCTCAAAGTATTCTGAACACTTGATCTCCTGTCATTGCATCTATAATGTAGAAAACTATGAGACAGCACAGTTAACAACTTTAATCAGTTATAAACAAAAAGACCATAAAAAATATAAATAACATGTTATAGTTAAACAGAAAGCAATATTAGTCCTAAAAATTTCCACATTTCTCCAAGCAGCTAGATGACTTAAGATACAGACTTTCTTTTTTCATGTATTCATGCACTGTTCATGATTGAGTTGTTAAGGTTATAAGTCAACAGTTTGTTATGCTGTTAAAAACTAAGAGTGACAAAAAACCAAAAAGGTTGGAATAACCATGGACACAAAGAAGCTATGACGTTGCATTTAAAACTTAGACTTTGAAAATGCTTTTTATTTTTTGTCTCTGATACAAATTCTCCACATTATATTATTGACAAATTCCACCAAAAATTTTATTCTTTCTGCAAATTAACCATCTTGGTGGCATTGTGCAAGCTGTGATTTTAGATTCTCTCTACACATCTGTAAACTATGGTTTAGTGCAGATAGCATAATGAGAAAGAGATTGATTATTTAGCTGAAGATTTGCTATGGCTTACTATAGCTTCTAGAGGTCATGTTTCTGCACTGTCATTTGAGATTACTTCCCAAGCACTCAGCAGTCACTATAAAAAAATTCTCACACTGCATTTGGGGTACTTCGTGTTCCAGATTAAATTCCCCTGTAACACCAAGCTATATATCACTGGAAATGACACTGACTTTTATTCAGAAGGGAAGAAAAAAAGAAAAAAAAAAAAGCAAAACAAAAAAATCAACCAACACCAAAAAAATCCTTTCATTGGAATACAATGGTTCATTACAATATAGGTATTCTTACCTTGTTACTATCCCTTCTAGCAAATCTTGGAAAAATGTTATAGACACAACGAAAAACTAGAGTGACCTCTTTTAACATTACAAAGCTGCTTTGTCTATGAAGTCATATAGGTTTATGGCCCCCCAAGTGCTGTAGGACTGGCAGGGAAGAGTAACAAATGCTAAAATAATAAAGTGCTTAGATATTAAAATACCTGAAAATGAAGTGAACAGAGAGGAAATTTTGAGGCTGCATTTGTGTTCAGTACTCCTAATATAGCTAAGAGTAATTTCTTCTGTCCTTACCTTCTCTGTGCTTTGCACAGCTTGCAAATTTCCATGGTATATGTGTTTGGTGTGGAAAGGGCTATCAGGAACAATTTTCAGATTAAATTAATTATTTTTCACATTCCTGGATTTTTCCTGAAATTAGGAAAGGAGGTAACACAATGCTATTTTTATAATACTTTTTTTTTAACTATTACTTAAAAATGGTAATTTTAAACTTCATCTTCTTTAGACTCTTCCAGGAAACCAAATTCACCAGATCATTTGAGTGGAGCTTTTTTGGTACCACTTTTGTTTTTCCTGCACAGACAGACAGAATACTCTGAGGAAACAAATGCTATTGTTTATCTCCATCTTCCATGGAGACCAAAGCAATATCTTTTATCATAACTTCTAATATTATACTTCCTTTAGCTGTTTATTGCATCATTACACAGTAGAAGCTCTGAGTATCATCAAAACTTGACAACCTTCATTAGATTATAACAACACAAGGATGTAGGTTACATTCTTTAGTTATTTTTAGAGTTGTTTGACTTGCTGAAAGTACCTCACTCATACATCCAGCATGGGATTCATCTGATCTGAAGTAGGCATCTGCAATACAAATGTCTATGCCTGAGCCAGCCATGTATACTCCCTTTATAACCAATGAAGAAAAACAAGCATTTCTAGAATGCAGCTCACTGCCTCTTAATGTAGATTCCCAAATCAGGCCAGATGAATCACACTTTAAAAATTGCTGTACCTCTCTGTTGTCTGTTAAGCATCCTAGTGATTGGTTCAGATATATATAAAAGCATTCTTCTCTTTCAAACCTGCCAAAGCTTGTTTGTCTTATTCTTTCCAAGAAAATAACCTATGGATATTAATTTTTAACATTATTTTTAATAGCTTTTATTTTAGCTTTCCTTTCAACTTCTGTGTGAGTTAACTACATTTAATTTGTTGACTGTTTAAGACTGGTCATTGTGTTAGCTCCAGAGCTGCTACAGGGGAAGAAAGAGTTTCAATAGGCAATTTCATTGCCTAATTAAAGGCATACGTGGGTATAAATTAATGTGAGTTTAAAAAAGTTCTTTGACTCGCCCTCTCCTGACACTGCTCCTTTGTATGGTATAGCGGCTTCCATGCATTCTTTCAAAAACTCCTTTCAAAGTTTGCTTTCAAAAGGGAGGGAAAGAAATTACATCATGATGATATCACCTTTTTTAAAAATAGTCTACTGGTTAGGTACATAGCTGATTAGACTGGATGAGCTCTTTGAAAACCTTAATATTAAAAAAATATTAGGTTATTCTGAAACAGACAGATATCCCTATTTCCTAGAAGAAAACAGCAACAAACAGGTTAGAGCTGCTTCTTGTACATTAGCTTATTCTAATTCCTGGCACATGTGATTAAGGAGCCAAAAAGGAAAAGGTTGCGTTTTGACCTGATACAAACAAGGAAGAACTGCTTGGGATGTGCAAGTCAGAGGCAGCTTTGATTGCAGTGGTGGAGTTCAAGATTCTAAGAGGGAGTAGCGCAAAAAGCAAGCCTGCAATCCTGGTGGTCAGGAGTGCAGACTTTGCTCTGTCTCTTCAGGGGCCTGACTGGAAGAATTGCATAGGATATAGCCTAAGAGAACCTGAGAGAGGTGCAGGAGAGCTGGTTGACGTTCAAGTATCACTTCCTCAAGAAAGGACACACTGACAGGCAGGAAATAAAGCAAAGGCAGAATATTTCATGGAAGGAAGTCCTTTGCTTCTGTGGCTAGAGGGACCCTTTAGAAAACATACAGACTTGTGGAGGTTATACAGCAGTCAAACAGAGGCTGTCAAACAGTTGCTTCTTTAGACTCACCAAGCCCCACTTCAGCTCTCATTTTTTTTGGATCTAACCCAGAAAACTTTCTTCAAGGCCTGAAAATGAATGAAAATCTTTGAGCACAGTTGTCTCATTAAGCACCAAGCTGCCAGGGTTTAAGTTCAGAAATATTAATCTGATGTTCTTTCATCTGCATAAATACATTTTTACAGGACATTTGGCCTTTTTCATTCCCCCAATTTTCTAATAAAGATTGAACTTCACAGGAACAGAGAAGGGCAGAGAGTCTGATTGAGAGAAAAGAATAACACTGGAAGAGTAACTTTTTTTCTATAAATTGGATCTCTCTGACTCGGATTGTTTTATATATATATATATATGATATTAAGAGTCAAATGACTGACATTCAAAAAGAGAAAAAGACAGTAGCACCTCCAGAATACCATTGCATTCACTTGCTATTTTAAATTATATGAACATTCTTGGTTTTGTTTAGAAACATACTTAGATTTAAAGGATGCGCACTGAAAATGACCAGAAGTCATATGTTATATTTTACATTGCATTTCCCTATAGCCAGGCATTTCTAATTGGGCAGAAAACCAGACAAGAACCACTGGGAACTACTCTTTGGATCTTAGCCTTTTCCTAAAAAAAAAAAAAAAGTCTTCAGTGAAACATGTATCCATCAATGCAATTCTTTTGCAGTCCTAATCATCCCACTAGTCCTATGCTATGATGGTGCATTTATTTGGTAGGCAGCTGGCTAATTTTGGTGTACTTGCTCAAAATCCAAATCTTGAAGGTTTTTGTTTTCACTTCTTTTAAAATTGTAACTTAAAGAACTGAAACACATTTAGTTCTCCAATCCTATTTCTTTTTTTTTCTTTCTCTTTTTGTGGGGCAGGATTTACTTGCCCAATGACAGTAGTAGAGCTAAACATAAAGTTTAAGCAGTTCAAAATTGCACTCATAGGTTAGCTGTGAGGAAAAAAATGAGGTTGAAGAAAGCATGAGCACTTTTAATGGACTTGGTTTTAACCTCTTTTATAGAGTAGTTATGGATTATTTTTAAAAGAATGAAAGCACCTAAACCTGACTCTTTCGAATATAAAGAACATAATTAAACCAGACTATGCCTCAAGAGAGGAAAGCATATCAGCATTCATAAATTCCTTATTTACTTAGTGGGTTGTTGCTGGCTAGCAGCCAAAAACCCGCAGAGCTGCTTGTTCTGTCCCTTCTGGCTCTGCCCCCAGCTCCGCATGATGTGGAGAAAGTAAGAAGCAGAGGAGCAAAAAAGCTCATGGTCAAAACAAAGACAGGGAAATAACTCACGTATTACTGTCACAGGCAAAACAAACTCATCTTGGGGAATTTGACTTAATTTACTGCCATTAACGTCAATACTTAGTCGCTGATTCAAGTAATGGAAACAAGACAAACACTTGAAACATTTAGGGAATGCAGCACTGCAGGCTACACTCAGTTCCTTTGTTGAGGCAAAAGGTGGTGCAGAAGCTCAGGTCAGAGTGTGATAGTTTCTGTTGCTCTTCATTTCTCATTCTATTGTTGCACTGCTCCTTTCTTCTTGCTTTTACTGTCTGCTCTGGCATGAGTCCTCCAAAGACTGTATTTCCTTTGGGAACTATCCATGGGCCATCGTCCCTCTTGGTGTGTTACCAGTTCTACTGTGGATCACCTCCTACTGCTCTGGCTGCACTGTTCTTTTTCCTTGGCGTTTTCTCTCCTTTCTTAAATATGTTATCATAGAGGTGCCATTAATTTGGCAGATGGGCTCAGCTGCGTCCTGTGTCATGTCCATTGAAACTGACTGAAACCAGCTGTGAAGGTAAATGCCCACTCAGTAACTATTGATTAACACTCTCAGACTTTAAGAGACATGAGGGAAGGCTACAGAAAATGATGAAATAAGTGAGAGAGAGGAGAACGGGTAGAAAGGATATGAGAGAATAAGAATGGTGAATCCATACAAATTTCAAATTGCAGGTGAACTGCTGCAATTATTCAAAATCTAATGTGAAGAATTTATTTACAATGGAGCTGACCTGTATTGCTTCAGTGAAATGCTTCAAAGTAGTGTTAAACTAATTCCATAGAAAGATGCCTTAGTCCATGAGATGTTGAAATTAGCAGCTTTTCTATGGTTCATGGAATAATGCCTGCAGAATTTTCTTGTGTAATGTCCATTTCAGGGCCTATGAATGAACAGAAATACATGGGCCACAGGTACCGTTCATTGCTGCCTTTGACTTGGAATTCACAGTGCTGTCATTCATGGCATCACAAACACTTAAAAGTCTTTTCCTTTACGTGGGAAAAATGTAAAGAATGTCCATTCACTGAATATTTATTGTCTGGCTCAGAAGTGAGGCTGAAACCTGGTGGATTTGATTCATTTTTGTTTGACGGGAAAACAAAAATGTCTACAGGATTTTGTTCCTTGCAAAAATTAAGTTTCTGATTTGCTATTTTAAAATATGGTTGATTGCTTCTTCATTCAGATTTCCCCAAGCATAATACTCCCTCACTAGCTAAATCTAATTCCAAATGCCATGTGCTAAACCAAGCCCTCCCTGCTCAGCAATCAGTAAATTGTGATGCAAACATCAAAGAATATGTTCCTACACTTAGTTTCCCTGATGCCTCTCAGTTGTAGACGCTGTCATTATATGTAGTGGGGATCTAATTGAACCAGTGCATACTGGTGGAAAATTACAGTGCTGATGATAGTGAAATAAAAGCTGATATGATTTTGCAGCAGTACCAGCACTATCCAAATCTCATAATGTTAGAGGAAGGTAATTGCCAGAGTTGATGGAGGATGCTTAAATGTATATTGAATCCCCTTTAACTTTACATGTTTGATTTCTACTCTTAAAATGGAACTTTTATATCAGGGACCTCTCAAAACTGCTGGTGCATTACATGTAGATAAAATTCTTTTCTTCAGTGTCATTGACAATCATCACAATAGGTCATTGAGCACTCAAAACATTAACGGATATTTTTCCAAATCTGAGGATATTTCCAAATTGTAGTATCATGCCTTTTGTGTTTTCAGACTTGTGATTCCATAGCTTTCTAGAAATACAGCAAGAAAAGATTATTTTTTTTTTCAGATTATTCAGCTTTTCACATTTCTTACTTTGCCTAGTGACATAAATAAAATAAAGGTATAAATGCCTCAGAACATTTTGAAATCCTTAAATTTTACATTGAATTAATCCCTAAATTGGTAGTTCAGCAAATATTTTCAAAATTTCAGTGAGAAAATAAACCAAGTTATATACCTCTGCTCTTCTTGGTAGATTTAGTATCTGAGCTTATTCAAAGTGAGAAGTTCTGCAGAATCATAACAAAACAGTGTGTAGTCCCTATATCTCAAACATTTTTCAAATATATTGAATTAAGCTTTGAGGTAGGTTTGTTACAAATCTCTGCTGGTATAAGAAGTGTCATAAATGTCCAAGGTTAAATGTGAATGGAAACAGCAAACAGTAGCCAGTGGTATAAGCTTTTGTGCAGGACCAAAATCAGGGATGGAACTGAGAGAGGAAAAAAACCCCAAATCATCAGCATTACAAGGTTCTTTGTAAGTAAGAATGAGAAGTCTTGAGAGTGTCAAGGTCCATATCTATTAATTTACAGAAGGCTTTATAATACAAGTTTTATGATCTATAAACATTGCTAAGCTTAACTCCTGATACTTTCAAAAGGAACTAATAATATATATGGTTGCCTAAATTCTTGTGCATTATGGCCAAAGGGCTTCTGAGGTAGACACCCAGAATGAAATACTGAATACTGGCTACTAAAGCAGCCTTCCAGTATCTGAAGGGGGCCTATAAGGATGCTAGGGAGGGACTGTAGTGATAGTACAAGGAGTAATGGGTTAAAATGTAAACAGGGGAAGTTTAGATTGGATATAAGGAGGATGTTTTTTGCTGTAAGGATGGTGAGGCACTGGAATGGGTTGCCCAAAGAAATTGTGAATGCTCCATCCCTGATGGTGCTCAAGGCCAGGTTGGACAGAGCCTTGGGTGACATGGTTTAGTGTGAGGTGTCCCTGCCCATGGGAAGGGGGTTGGAACTTGATGATCTTAAGGTCCTTTCCAACTCTAACTATTCTATGATTCTAATAAGTTAAATGTCAAAATTTCCTTCATCTAGTGCATTTGCAGAGCTGGATGTCTCTAAATAATGCCTCAGAGCATCTGCTTGCTGGTGAGAAACTGCCTAGAGATTCCCCAGAATAAATGCTTAGAACTGGGATTTACCTGAAAAAGTCTTGAGTACCTTTATTCTCTTGAGATCCAGTGTTCCTAAATCTTCCTAAGTCTGAGAATGTGTAAAAATTGAAGATTTCCTAATGTGGAAAAAATGCAATCCCGCCTTTTTCATTATTACCAAGACACGGTTCCCATAGTTTATCTGCTTTTTAGATACTCAAACTTCTATCTCATTTGTTGGGAAAATACTTTCTGTATCAGACCTCTACGCTTTCAACAGCCTTGCTGCATCTGTGTCACTCTGCGGCAAAGAACACATGCTGCACAGGGACAGCTGGTGCTTAGAGTATCCCAGAATGCTGGCACATTGAAGAATGAGGTATCTAGCAAGAAAGATAACGCTGCAAAGCCCAGAGATTAGGATACCAAGGAAAGTGCCCTGGGTTCTAAGCCTGTGAACATAAATGCCTCCTTTTAATAAAAATGCATAATAGATAAAGTAGTTCAGAACCAGTTACTGTCAGACATAAAGATAACTTCTGACTATTAACCCTGTGTTGGTAATTTTCAGATCCAGAGAAAAAAATTAAATGTTTCAAATTTCTTCACAAACCACCTTTATTTAAAGACTATTTATACTCTGATGAGGCCTTAAGCTTCTCCCTTGTTTCTCTATCATTTTAATTTATTGCTACACAATATTCAGGATAGCTTCCGAATCATGGTATCTGACAAAAGTTTGTATTCTTCAGATGATGAACTCCACAAAATCAATTGTAAACTCTTAAATAAAAATTGACCCTCTGTCATATCAGAAGCTACACAACAAAACAACCAATTCCATGTGATGTTCATAAAAACCTCTCCAACATAACCCTCAGCAGAGAGTTGTGTAAAGCTGCTCAAAAGGAAATTCATGTATCATGGAAAGCACTTGAACTGTATTGTGTTTGCTCTTGAATCAAGTTGACAGAATGGCACAAAAGTACTTTTCTTTGTTCCCATCATATCTAGAGCTGGAAATGTCTCTTGTGCACTTAAAAAGCTACCACTATAATTTCCCCTCATTGTTCTGCCAAAGCTGGATTAATCAGGTCACTGCACAGAATACTGCAACTGCATTGTAGCCATGCACCAAGTTAATATGGGCAGAGCTGTAACAACAACTCCAACATTTACCTCAAATGAACCTATGAAATGTTCCAGTGTTGTTTAACCATTTTAGAATGGCAAAAACCCAAACCAACCAACCAAACAACCTCCACCAAAACAAAACAAAAACAAAACCACAAAAAAAAAAAATCCAAACCCCCAGAGGTTACGAAAATACATATTCTGCCTATTAGCATTTAAGCACAGTAACGATGTTCCAAAGATACAGTGGACAAATGTCATGCTAAGGAGTTTCATCTTCATGTTCAAGAATTCTTTTGAAAGCCTCTTGTACAGCTGCAGAGTTTAGAAAAGTAATACAATTAAGAAGAGCAACTGAACCTTTAGAGTCTGTCTACTAAGTTTTCAAAATTCAGATGCTATAAAAGTGCTTGGAATCTCAAAAATTTAATATTTTGCCAATTACTAAATCAAAGTGACAAAAGCTAAATAGCGCTATTTAGTCTCCTCAACTGACAGGCTAAATTTCAGTCCCATGAAGTCTGAAGCTGCAGAAATACTAACATAATCCAAAAGGATATTAATAAAGACAATGTCAGTGGAGTTTGACCTAGAGTGCTACTGCTAGTGGCAGAAATATTTCAAGATTTTTCCAGTTTGGTGATTTCAGAATTAATACTTCTGTCATTTTAATTAATTTAGTTTGTTGTTGGTTTTTGGTTGTTTTTTTTTTTTTTTATTTAAGTGAACACACTCAGCACTAGAAACTCCCTCAAAGCTATACTTCAGTGTCTATGATTTGCTTAAATAAATTTCTAGAATCGTTTTCTTCATCGATCTATACTGCATTGTAAGTATCAATTCATTGTTTCTATTCCATTTTCATGTGTGAAATGTTTATGTGCAGTGCTCTATTGATTTTAAGCAGTTTTGCACTTTTGATTGAATTTTACTTTTGCTCAAAAGTCATTTTTCTTTCCTCCATTCTTAGGGAATAATTAGACTTGTCAGAGACAGAAAAAGGAAGAAAGTTGAAATTTTAGACCTGCCACAGGGAATGGTTAAATGTTTATATTGTCAGACATAAGATGTGTCCACTTTGTGAAAATAGTGGCTAAATGTAGTGACAGAACAGCTGACTACAGCAAGTCAACCTTCCTAAAGATCAGGCAATCCTTCCATATTATTTCCTGTGTTGGCCTTCAGTGTAATTGAAGTTAAGCAGGCAGGTTTTATCTGTCCTATATGAAGATTATTCTTGGAGGATTACTGCCTTTCTGTAATCTACAAAATATCTTTTCCCCATTACAACTGGCAAATATTCTTGATATAATCCAAAGCGCACACATACTGTGCAAAAGATTTGTAAAGTGCTCTGAAATAACTTTGGTTATCTTTTTTTTTCCCTGTAAGGTTATTGTTTTCCCTTTTCCCCTTCAGTTTTTGCTCAGTATTTTTCTTTGTGGCAATTTGTTTTGCAACTTTTTACTAGACTGATTTCATACTGGAAGTAATAGAACTCTACTGAACTGGTTTCAAACATTTCTCATCTATCATACCCATTCCTGCAACTTATCTGTTGGAGTAAGTGTCTCTGCTACTGAGTACACTACCAGCTCATTGTCAGCTTCAGGAAAACTAATCTTAGCCTTGAATGAATGCATCTGGAGATGTACACTAATCTTGGAGAGAAAAGTGTGGATTTTACAAAGAAAGAAATAAACACAAGCACCAGGAAGCCCACACAGTTGCAGCATGAATTCTTAATTTCTGAAACAGTTTCTTTTTACATCAGGATTTATACAAGGTTTGGTTTGGTTCAGCGGTCTGGTCACAGTTGAGTATCTAATGGCCTGCTACAAGTTGCCAGCTGCCTTGCAATTCCCATTGCTGCCTCCTTATCCCTAGGCCAAGGTATCCTTGTCCCTGGCATGCTTTAGCTCGGGCTCAGCATAGCAGGCGGCTCACAGTGCGCTGCGCTGTACTGTACTGTACTGTGCTGTGCTGTGTTGTGCTGTGCTGCACTGCACCTGTTTGGGGCACACTTGTGCTCACTAACATTGACCTTTTAGGACAGAAACTGGGGAAGAAGGTATCAAACTCTATTCGTAAAGTCCTACCTGTCCACAAGGAAGGCTTCAGGATGAGCCAGTGGCAGCTGTTGAAGATTTCAGGTGTCTTCAGATGAAGTTTGCTAGTATTCAATATCAGTATCTACTCCTCACAGCCACCACACCAGTGAATTAACTCCATAGGACTTCAATTCTAAATACCTGTTACGATGTTACCATACCTACTCAGGAAGAAATCTCACTTATGGTAGCTACTCAATAATTGTTAGTTTGGCTTTAGTAATCTTCTCTGCAGTGTTATCTTTATCTCACTTTTATTATCCTGTTGTACCTTAACATAAATAGTAAGCTTTGATGTATCTATATTTGGCTATATATTATAGTCCCCTTTGTATCAAAGCTTTTTTTTATTTACTTGTCAGATTCTGGTAGAATGTGAATACATCACTGTAGTTATTTCAACTTGCATTGTGTGTTCTTTTGGTTCTTTGTTTTAATGGATTTTTTTGAAGCATATTCCAAGTGTTCTGATTTTTGCCCTTTTCCCTTACATTCCTTCCACAATTTTTTTCTGCATCCTCTTTCTTTGTTTGCATAGTCTCCCTTGTCTTCTTTGCTCTAGATATGTTTACATTATTCACATAAATTCACTACCTTAAGTGTCTTTTACCTGCTTATTTGGGAATACTGCATTTTGGTACACTCTGTGTCCCCCTTACTTCCAATTACTGGCAATAATTTTGCTAGTAGCTTCTGATATAATACCATTTTTCAATATAATATTCTCATCCATTATTGTTCCTTATAGTAATATCTTCCTTAGCTTTCAATTTCTTTCAAAATTTGATTTTCTAAGCTGAAAAATATTTCACTGGGAAATCCTTTGTGTTGAAAACTGAAGGATATATATCAAAGGTTAGAGGTGAGCAGGTAATGGTTAGTTCACATGATTAAAAGCTCATCTCTATGAATGTAAAGGAGTCCAGAAGAGCAATAACAGCTGGGAGAACTCTGACAATCTCATTAGAGGAAAGATAGCCCCTGAAGCAGCAGCTCCCTGAGCGATTCCAGGGGAGTCTCAGACCATGGCTCCAGGGTGGCACCCACCAACTTCATCTGTCAGTCCACTAATGTGAGGTGATTACTGCCCTTGGAGATGGGCGAGTTAATATGGGAGGTACTGGTGTAGTACGGGCCAGTGCATTCCCAGGCACAGCTACAGGTTGGGCGGAGAAGAGATTCAGAGCAGCCCTGTGGAGAAGGACTTGGGGGTGTTGGTTGATGAGAAAATGAACA
>WYDI02023596.1:0-38299 GCA_009867235.2 Psittacus erithacus | reverse complement strand
TTACTGGGCTGTTCTTATCTCAACCTGTGGGAGTTGTATTCTTCTTTATTCTCCTCCCCATCCCTCTGGGAGCTGAGCGAGGAAGGGAGGGATGAGTGAGTGAGTGGGCTGTGTGGCAGGGCTTAAACCACGACAAAAGGCTTTTTCAAAGGAGCTGTCAAGGTATCTTCTGATTCTTTGAAATTTGAATGAACTCGCAATGGTTTTTCTCCATTAAAAATTGAAGAAAAGTAGTTGGATACTCCTGGGTGATAACTGCCCAAATCTATTTATGTACCTTGTGAATAGTGGATGGGGCAAACTGGCCCAATGTCTATGGCTGAAGATGCTTTTGGATGCTCCCCAGGTCTGGTCCAGCCAGCTCTGAAATCAAGAGACAGCTTCCATGTGGGAGAAGAAACTGCCCCAGTTACTATAAACCAGAGTCAAGCTTGGCCAACCTGCTGAAACCCAAACCGGGATATTTTAGCTGGAATGTAAGGAAAACTCATGACAGGCAGAGAATTTGCATTGATTTAATGCTGATTTATTTGTTGCTGGGATTCCTAACAAAGATAAGCTTACAGAGCAATTCAATTACATTTAATTTGATTAGATTAGAGCTGAAGGAAGGCACTCTTCTTCCTCTACAACGGAAGCAAAAGAGAAATGAAACCTGTCAAGAGAAAAACATGGCTTGAGCTTGGAAATGCAAAAAACCACCCAAATTCATCTAGTTGAACCAAGGGAGATGTAATGAACTTCAGTCAAGCAGGAAGCCTTGAAAGAGAATCAAAAGTTTGGGGGATTCATTGGAGGACATAATTGCAACATGCATATTGATTTTACAGAGTTAAGAAAACAAATGTTTGCGGAGATTTGACTTAGTTTATTACATTTATTTCCCCACAGAGTCGATGTTTCTCCATTAGACAAAAAACCAAAACCCAACCCCTGATGTTCTTAAAAGCATTGTTTTTTCAGGGATGCTCATTAAGTTATTGCCTTAAATTAGAGCCACTGGCTCTAGCTTTTTACAAATTGGTTTGTCTGGAAGAAGGTTACACTTTTCAGGCAGTTTGAGGAGCATCCTTGTTTTAACCCCTCCTTAGTTGTTCACATTAAAGGATCGGGATCATACTGTGCCTATTGCTTGCTGAGAGCTCAATGAATAAACCACTTTGCCTTAAACACTTGCCAAAGCCCAGGGCATGGGTCAGCCCTTCCTTGGTCTAGTGACGATGCTCAAGCTCCTCATGCCCACTGATGCTGATAACCACCCACCGACTTTATATGCTCCTAAAGCCCTCCCTCCTGTACCTTTTTGATGGGATAAAGAGAGAAATGGGGAGAGCAGCAGGGAAAAGACCTGCTGCAGGACCTCAACCTCACCATCCCACCTGCCAGGGTCAACACAAAGCAATGACAGCGAAAATCTCATCTATGAGTGATGCCTTTGGCCATGTACATTATTCAGTATTCATCCTGCACCCTCCAAAGTCATGGAATCATATCATGGTTTGGCTTGGATGGGGCCTTAAAGATCATCTGGTTCTGACCTTCTGGTAGGTTTTCAGGGCTCACTAATCCCGTGACTTAATCACAGCTCTAACACCGCTGTCTGTGTCAAACACGGCTCCTAGGTCTGATTGGGATTTAAGTTCTGATTCCTCTTAGAGCATAATCAGGCCTGAATGGGGAGATTTTTACAGTGACAATTAAAGTAATGAAAGTGAACTTTAAATGACATTCAAATCCTGTCACCTACTACCAGCTCCACTCCCCCCTCTGCCTTCTGAGAACTGCAATTTTAAGCATCATTCACTGCAGGGTGATTACAGCTGCATCTATTCAGTGAGTTGAGCTGAAATACTGCAGCTGCCTGACAGGAAGCATTTTCAGGTGTCAGGACCTGCCACTGCTCCTCATTTCCAGGAAAGCTCAATATTTTGAGGGTGTGATGGGAGCTGAATGCTTACGAAAACCTGGAACAGACTGTGGATCAGTTTTCTGTACGTGGCATTTACAAATTGCAATGAATTCATATTGTTTGTGGCATATAATAGTAAGGGGCTTATTGATTTACACATCATTATTTGACTATACATTCAGGTGACAGCAACCCATGGAATTATTCCCGTGCCCAGGGGCTGATCCCAAGCCTCATGTTATCTGCTCTGTTCAGATCTGGATCTGGATAAATCAAAGTCCAGCCTGAAATGAGGTTGAGGGTAAATGAGAAGCAGCATGCGTTGTCACACAGGGTTTGCGCCTCATCCAGGTGACTTGCTTGTGAATTCCCATCCTTCCTTCTTGTTTCTGGCAGGGAATTACCCACCTCCTCGCACAATCCCTTTCCTCAGCCCAGCGAATGTGACCAATCAGGCACAGAAGAGCTCCCTCCTGGGCTTGTCAGCTCCTTTAATGAGTTAACAGGGTTCAAGGGAATCACTGAAAGCAGTGCTTGTACTTCAGCACAGGCAAAGAAGTACTGGAGAAAGGGGGTATTGAAAGCTACAGCTTCTGAAGGCATGCACAGAACAGGTCGTGGGCTGCGGAGGGTCTGAGCTGCCAGGCTGAGGGTGAGGGAACCCTCATGCACCTGGGATGGCTTTTGCCCCTATCCCAGCCTATTCTCAAGCCAGGCTGGGATATGCTTTTCCAAAACAGCTGCATCAGGTTCCTGCTCGAGTTTGGCCACGCTATCCATGAAATCAGCTTTCAGACTGATGCTCTCAGTCCTATATTTCGCTTGGAGAAAGGAAAGCAAATCCTATCATCACTCCAGACGTTGCAGTGATGCAAAGATTCTTTTTCCTCTGCCTCCTTCTCTTCCCCCATGATGTTGGTGTGTACACCTCTGATGAGGTTTGGAGCAGCTTTCCTGAGCCGAGGAGCTGCTTCAGGAGAGCTCTGCTCTGCTCTGTTCTGCAGGGAGTATGGGGGGATTGCAGGGTGCTGGCTGCAGGGCAAACAAATCCTGCCCCCTTCTTGGTGCATGTGGAGCTTGGCAGTGTGGTACAGCCCTGCCTGGTGCCCTTGTAAAGCTCAGCTGTAAAACCTATAGCTCATGGGCTGGGTTGATTCTGTGATGTGAGATACAAGACGATGAGGAGGTGATGTTGCTGGTTATACTACTGCAATCTGTGCCCTACAGTGGGGTCAGTCCTCTGCCACACATCCAGAGCTCTGGTCCAGTGATGTTGCTTATAGCAGAATACTTCTGTAGTGGAAGAGCACAGGGAGCTCACATGGCTGATGTGCATATGGAAAGAAAGCCAGGGGCTGCCTTGGAAACGCAGCATTCCCAGGGCTGGGAGCGCAGCAGAAGGCAGCCAGGGCAGAGGGATGTGGAAGCTGAGTATGAGTTGCAAATGGGTGAGAGTAAAGGGCAGAGAGTGTTGCAGCACCTTAACCCGCAGCTCACAGCAGAAGCAGGAAACAAATCCAAGACCTTGTCATGCTGCAAGAGTGATTTAGCGGCAGCTCCGGTTTTCCTGAGGTGCTTATACACGGGATTCTTGTCGCCGAACTCATGCCATGTTTTCTTCCTGAGTGCCTCTGCCCTCTTCCCCAGCCAGAGGAGCTGCTGCTGGCGTTATCTTCCGCTCAGCAGGAGGGGTGTTAGCTAGCAAAAGCTGCCTGCCGCGAGGCAGAAGCCTGTCTTCGGTCCCTGCAAACCTCCCGTCAAGCGGCTGGTTGGAGGCGATAAAGCTTTTGCTCAGATGTTTCCAGCGTGTTTGCGCTTTGGTCCGGGAGCTGTGAGGATGCGAAAGCCCGGCTGCTGCCAGCTGCAGCCATCTGGGGGTATTTGCGAGCATCACGCACCAGCTTGAGGGTGGATGGGGGAGCCGAGCAAGCCAAAGAGCTGTGCAGGGGCAGCGGGTTTGCCCCCGCTCTGGCTGCAGCTGATGGGGATGCATGCTCTGAATCGACCCGGCCTCCGAGCCCTGCTTGCCCCGTGGATTCAGGGGTTGCGCTGCGCTGAGGGGTGAAGAGCTGTTGTGTTCATTTCCTGATAATCCCTGCTGGTCCCCAAGGCTCCCTTTCCTCAGCTTCGACTGCTGCCTGCTAATTCCCATCCGGATTAAGTGGGGCTCTTGGCTGCTCGGTGGCACGCACAGCTTTCAAGCAGTTAGTCCAGGCTGCTTCCCAAAGAGCAGGGACTTGATGTGGGTAAGCGAGGATGCTCGAGCAATGACAGGGATGCTGCTTGCTGGGAGACAGGGACAGAAACATTCTATGCTGCCGCAGGCAAAGGACAGCATCACATTCCAACTGGCAGAGTCACTCCTGAGACATTGCCATAAGAGGCAGAGGAATCAGCTGTGATTCTTCCCAAGACTCACTTGCACGAATCCTGGCCTGGGAGCCTCCAAAATGAGGATGCAGGGAGCTTGGGATGAAATGTGTACAGGTGTGTTAGTGCAGAAGGGTTGGGAATGGCAAACACAAGGGATACTGCGTGTCTTGGGGAAGGAAAGCGAAGATGAAGGCTGAAAAAACAATCTATTATCATCAAAAATCAAGACAGCACAATTGCTCTGGTGTCCTATCTGCAACCGAGGCAGCTTTGCAGCTTTTCGCTTGTAATTACCCACAGATAACAAGCGAATACAATAGTGAAGGATATTAGAATAATTTACTGTTCATCAAAGAAAAAAGATTGGAATCATTTGCCTTCAGTGTATCCATTTCTGTAAGGAGGATCCTACCCAAGAGACCTTCCGATCAGCCCCTCCTGACTACTCTTGCCAAAACTCTGTTACAGCTATTAGCACCCAAGTTATTAGCTGGTAATTAACACGGTAATTAACTTGAAGTGACTTCAGCAATCAACACTGAGATCTAACATGAACACGTCATTAAATCAAACACCATTAACGTGTGGAAAGATCTCTCCAAGGTGGCCGAGATGACAACAGCCCAAGGTTACCACACAGCTGGGTCGCTGGTGTTGGAGCATCTTGCAGGGAGCAGAAGGCAACAAGCGGGATACAGTGGATGCAAGTGGAGGAGCTGCTTTCTGCTCACTCCCTAACCAGGTCAGCTAAACTCCAACACAGGCTCAGTCATCACACTCTGCATAGGCTCCCCTGAGTATCCTGTGTTTGCCAGCTTCTCAGTCCTCCTGGATGCTAACTTCAAAGCAATGCTGTGACTCCTGATGGGGTTTTGAACCAAAAAGCGTCACCTTTAAATTCCTTTCAGGAAGCACTGAATCCATTTCTTCTCTTCCTTCTTTTTTTTAACAAAGACATTGTCACCTTGGGACCTCCAGGCCAATTTTCTCTCTGGTCTGCCTCGCAGCACAACCAGACACTGCAGCTCAAGTGGCTTTTATCCCCACAGCCTCTCTCCTCCTCTCCCCATCCCCTTCCCTCTCCTCCCACTCTCTCCCCAATGCGCTTAAAGAAGACACAATTGAGTCACATTAATACACCCAGCTCTCCCGTGTGAGAGTTATTCCGCCTCATCACGGATACAGAGGGAGAGGGAAAAGACTTGGCATTTAATAAAGCTGTCCTCAAGGACACCAAGGCAGCTATTCAGGAATGATCAAATGACAGGTTCAAATATCAAACAGTAACCCTGACAGCCAGGGAATCGGAGATCTCTGCCCTACACCTGATATCCTAATCTGAAATGAGCATCTTGGGGGAGGCGCATCCTTTCCAAAGGGTGGTGGGCTTGTTTCTTTAAATCAAAAAAGAAGGGAACTTCTCCTTTTGCCTTCAGAAGTTCAACCAAAGCGCATCCATTCAGCAAAATCCTTTATCTCCAGTGGCAATCATCTGAAATATGTCCCATTACCATGTTGCCTGCTACTGTACATCAGCAGGCACTGCAAGGACGCATGGCTGAGGGGGGGATAACATGCCAGTAATTACTTCTCTTTGCAAAATAACCTCAGCTGATGAAGAGGAGGGGCAGGATAGAGAAGCAGCTAAACCCAGCAAAGGCAGAACAAGCATGCAGAGGGTAGGGAGCAGTTGGGAAAGGTGTTTCCAGACTCCCATGGCTTGGTCTCATGCCAGCACATAGGGCAGCATCACCCCAAGGCATTCCTCCTCCTCCTCCAAGCACTCAAACCAGGGCAGCATATACCTGGTTGTGAACAGAGACAGACATGCAGGCGATGGCAACCTTTCTCATTTAATAAAGCATGTAAGCAGGACTATCTCTCTATACCTGATATGTATATTCCTTGATCTATAACTTAATAAAACTTTATGGACCTAGGATAAGGAATCCACGCTGCATAGTTCAACTGGGATTGAAATATGGTCCAATTAAGCCTGTAACAGGGCTGGCTTTACTTTGAACATCCTCCAACTTGAAATGAAATCTTCACCAAAGGAGATAAATCAGCCAACATAAACCACAAACCTGGCTCTGCACCTCTCTCAAACGAGAAGGGATCATCCGGCCCAGGATATTTTGAGGGGAAGACGGATTCCTACCAGGATACATCCACTCAGCAGGTTTGAAGCCTTGTCCTATGATTAAGTGTTGAAGGCCAGGATGCCCAGAGAAGCTGTGGCTGCCCCATCCCTGGCAGTGCTCAAGGCCAGGCTGGACACAGGTGCTTGGAGCATCCTGCTCTAGTGGAAGGTGTCCCTGCCCATGGCAAAGGTTGGAGCTGGAGGAGCTTTAAGGTCCTTTCAACCCAAACCATTCTCGGATTCAGCTCTGGCAGCTCTTCCCCAGCTTATCTTGTGCTGGCTGTGCCCCAGAACTGCGCTAGTCCCTGCAGAAAGAAAACAAACCAGCAAATGGTTCTGCCGTCATGTTCCCACAGCTGCAATTAGCACATTCATGCATTGGTTTTATTTCCCCTCATTCAGTGTCCTCTTTTTTTTCTCTTCAGCCGCTGCTTCAAGAGAAGGAGATTATTTTTAATTACAGTTTTACACTCGATTAATGAACATCAACAATGCGCTAATGAACGGGACTGTGGCACAAGGACTCGATGCACTCGCGTGGCTTTCAAGGGGTTTCTGTAGGCATTATTTACCTCTAGGCTGCCCCCCTGGAGGCTTAGAGATGGGAAAGGACAAAGGCAGCAAGCAGCAATGTTATATTCTCCTGGATTCAGAAACATAAATTGCTCAGTTTGAAATGCCCCCAACATTGACCCAATGTGGTCCCAGGATGGGCCTGAGCATCCTGGGGTCAGCAAGGTGAGGGGGCTGCGGTTGGCAATGGCAATTCCTTATTCCCTAAATAGCTCAGTGTTAATGCAAATTTTATCCTGATGTCATTGTGCATAGCTAAGAAAAATGCCACTGTTCTGAATGTCTGGTTCATGGTGATATCACGCATGGTGTTTGAGGCTTTGTTTTTCATCAAAAGCAGCTTTATACTTCCCTCCCCCCAAATACAAGAAAAGGAATGGGTTTTCTGCATGTAGAAAAGGTCATTCCATCATAAGCCCCTGCCGCCTGACATGCTGTTTTTATTGAGGTGAAAGGCAGAGGTATTGAAATTCTGCCAAGGCAAATGAAAAGAGAAAGCAAGCTCTCCAAAACAAATAGCAACCTCCCAAAATCCCAATAAAAACCCTGCGCACGCATTTTTGCAGGGATGAGACAGTGGGGTTTGGAACCAGCATGGTTCAGGCCAGCACAGCCTCTCCCCAAGCCTCCTCCATCATGTCATCTTTGCTGGATTTCCATTCCTCTTGGAGGGAAACTCTTTAAATCCTACTGCAAAGCACCCCATGGGCATCCCTACTGCTGCAAGGACTTGATCCATCCTTCCTCCTAGCTTTTCCTCCTTTAATTCTCCTTAGAAACCTTAGAAAGTTCCTCTTTAGCTTGTGGCTTTCAAGGGGTGTTTGCAGCCTTGTCCCCATGATTAAGTGTTCAAGGCCAGGTTGGACACAGGGGCTTGGAGCAAGCTGCTCTAGTGGAAGGTGTCCCTGCCCGTGGCAGGGGCTGGAACTGGATGAGCTTCAAGGTTCCTTCCAACTCAAACCTTTCCATGATTCTATGATTTATTGCATGACAAGTATAATAATGACAAACCCCACTTGGGCTACAGAGCACCTGGAGATGTGGGTCTTCTCCTTGGCATGATTCCTTGGGCTTGCTGGCCTCCCATCTGCAAACCTTTCATCACAGAGTTAATCAGCCTCTTGTTTAAGTGGGACAAGATCCTTATAACACCGTGGAGATGTTATAAAGCCAGGAGCTATCACAGCTGATCAAACTGTAGAGGTATCTTACCTCCTCTTTCCCTCCTCTCCTTGATCTGAGATTGTATCCATCCAGCTACCCATCTCTCTATCTATTTATCTATCTCCTTAAACCAAAGCACATATGCCAAAAAGAAAAGCTGAACGTTAAAACCACTTTCCCCCTTTTTCTCAACTTTTCTGATGTTGTGAGAAATGTAGATGAGGACTTTTAGTTTTATCTTTGGAAAAAAAAAACCCAAACCATGCTGCATTTTGCTGGTAGATTTTTACAGCACATCGGTCCTTTAAGCAGGAGATGTGTTGAATTCCTGCAGTCACTGAGCCCAAACCAGTGCCACTGACAGGTTGGACAAGCATCCCACTCTTCACCCACCCCCCCCGCCACCCAAATGAGAAAAGAAAATGCAACCCAAAGTAAAAAGCAAATAAAACCTGTATCTATTTGTCTGCCTCCTGCAGAAGGGCCCTATACTCATCCTATCTCCAAGGCTCAATGTGCATATGTCTCAAGCATGATAAGGCTCCTTTGAAACCATTTTCAATCCCCATGCTCCGTCACCATTGGCTGCCTTGTCACCGAAAAATTACCATGAAAGAGAAGGGAAAAAAGAAAATCTAAACCCACTCTGGACTGAGTCAAATCTATTTACTCATCATTCTCAGAGCGTTTTCCCTTCCTTCCATCTCAGAGCCATGTGGATGCCAGCACTGTGCTGGGGTGTGCAATTGGGTCCAGGGTCTCTTTTACCCACTGGGCATTGGGGTAAATAAAGACATCAATCTCTTAAGAAATCCAAAGTCATGGATGGGGTGGAGGAATAAAGGAGCTGGGAGTGACAGGGAGCCTGGTGTGGAAACCTGAGCTGGAGTTAATGCTGCAGTTGTCAGTCACTTGATTATTTATGAGCCTGGAAGCCTTTTGTGAAGGGAACAGTTTGATCCCTCAGCTAGAAAGAAGCCAGCATCTAACGCTGTCTAACCCCTTTCCATTTCATTCAAGAGCAGGCTGAGTTTGCCGACACTTTCTGTTTTCATGTGCAATAATTGCTTAATGGTGACGATTAAAGCTTGGCAACGCTCTGCAAACTGTCACTCCTCAAGAGCTTGCAATTTCCCCCAGTTTGGCTGCTTGGGAGATTTGCTGCTTGGGGTTTTTTTTCCTCTCTTTATTTTCTTTCAGCAGTTCAGAGACAGAGAAGTTATTTGGTTACAAGTTTGGAATAGGATTTGATGACCTAGGGCCGTATTTGCAAACCGTGACCGGCAAAGAGATCTCTGTGCATCACTGGGGAGATCTCTACAGAGAGGACTAATCTTGCAGCTGATATAAATCAGCAGTGGCTGATTTCTATAAGTATTAACATGTAATTTCAGTATCTAAGTATTTTGAATATATAAGTATTATTAAGTATTTTCAGCTCCAGGGGGTTTAAACCCATTGGTCTGAACCTGCTAAGATTTGGGCTTGGAAATCATCTGCTGTTGGCTTTTTGGATGTTGGCAGCAGGGCTGGTGCAAGCCGGACATACAGCAGGATGTTTAATGCCCAGGAAGGTGTTTAACTCATCCCTACAGGCGTCCATCGTATTTGAAAACTCATGGCAGTCAGGTGAAGTTCCTGACCACTGGAAAAAGGGAAATAAACCCCCTGTTTTCAAGAAGGGGAAAATGGAAGAACCAGGAACCTACAGACCAGTCAGTGCACAATGCTTTGTGCCTGGCAGGATCATGGGGCAGATGCTCCTGGAAAGCATGCTAAGGCACATGAAAAACAATGAGGTGGTTGGTGACAGCCAGCATGGCTTCACTAAGGGCAAGTCATGCCTGACCAGTTTGGTGGCCTTCTGTGATGGTGCTACAGAACTGATGGATAGGGGCACTGTCTGCAGTTCTGGTGTTCTCAACCTAAGGACATAGAGTTGTTGGAGCAAGTCCAGAGGAGGCCACGAGGATGCTGAGGGGATGGAGCAGCTCCCGTATGGAGACAGGCTGAGAAAGTTGGGGCTGTTCAGAAGAGAAGAGAAGCTTCTGGAGAAGAGAAGCTGAGTGGAGACCTCAGAGCAGCTTCCAATATCTGAAGGGGGCTACAAGGATGTTGGAGAGGGACTCTTCATCAGGGACTGCAGAGACAGGACAAGGGGTGATGGGTTCAAACTGAAACAGAGGAAGTTCAGGTTGGAGATAAGGAAGAAGTTCTTTATCATGAGAGTGCTGAGGCGCTGGCACAGGGTCCCCAGGGAAGTGGTAAATGCCCCATCCTTGGCAGTGTTCAAGGCCGAGTTGGACAGAGCCTTGGGCGGCATGCTCTAGTGTAAGGTGTCCCTGCCCATGGCAGGGGGTTGGAAGTGGATGATCTTAAGGTCCTTTCCAACCCTAACTATTCTCTGATTCAACAACACTCTAAATAATTATGTTGTAACATTGGGGGTTTTGTGTGTTATCAGGTATATTAATTACGAACAGGCTTTTCAATTGAATTCCCAGGCTTTAATGGGCTACTTCCCTCCACCAGCAGATGGGAGCTGATTCTGTTTATGGCTATCCTATTGCTGAAAGGGCTCTGTTTCAGCAAGAGGGGAAAATGGTTCATATCACCCTGAAATGTTCACAGGGTGATTAGGAAACACAATGAAATGAAACACTAAAACACCCCATAAAACCTAAGTGCTTCATCACCATAACTGATGAAAATATATGATGGCCTAATAAAAAGCCCTCCGAATGGGTCGTGCATGGTGACTGCTTTTATTAACACTTGTTAACACCTGAGTGGTGACTGTGATGACACTCGTGGTGGCTAAAGGGACAGCAGTGGTGGCTATGGGGACAGCCATGGTGGCTATGGGGACAACTGCTGTTATAGTTTTATTAAGTCCAGGTCCTGATTTTCCACATTATTCCAAAGAGTTGGTTCCTGTCCTGGGCTCCTGCAGCTCCCACCAGGCTCTCGTCCTCCTTCCCTCCTGCATCTTCACCCGTGTTTAAGCTGAACAAAAAGAACCAACAGCATTGTGGAGAAATCAGATTTTTACTTAAAATGAAACAAACCCTACAACTCATTTAATTCATAGTAGGTAATTCTATTAATTATGTTATGATGCAATTAAGCATTTCATTTCCTAGCTATTAACACTTAAATTATTTATTAATAATTACAGATCATTAGCTGATAATGTTCACTTGGCAGCTCAGGAGCTGAATAATTAATCTCCTTTGCCCGAGTATTCCCCCTCCCCTCCAAACCCTTGACATTTTCCTATCTTTTTCCCTAAGTTTGGATGCTTGTTTCCTGGCTCAGGGAAGTGCCATGGCCTCCTGCAAGCTCCAGTGCTCCTGGGGAGGTCTCAGCCCCCTACCAAGAGCACAAAGCATGTTATGGCCCCTCCAGACCCTTTGCCAGCCTTATGGCTGGGGATAGAGGAGACCCATGATTCACCTTCCCCTCCTTTCGGACAGCAGCAGCCCTTTGGCCTTCTGAAATATCTTGATGTAACCAGTATGAACTAATGATCAAGCCGACCATGATAACAACAAACCAGCTCAGAGAGATGCGCGCGGGGATCCCTGCTTCATTACCCACTGGAACGATGCTTTTGGAAGTAATGATGTTTGTGCCCCATTCCCAGTTTTGCAGGGCAGCAGCCACTGAAGTGTTTGTATGGCACTTTTGAGGTGTAAAGAGTGAGGTAAGAGCTTGGTGTTATTAGTGGTAACTCGGATGATCAGCGTTGCGTGCTGGATGTGCTCTCAGCCGAGCCGAGCTCCATAGAGGGAGCAGCACCCTTCTCCCAGCTCAGCAAAACACGGGAAGAATGTTTCTCTCTTTCCAGTGAGGCTGGAAGAGCTGGAAAAGATGGAAAAGGAAACAGTAAAAAGCCAATTAGATCTGTAGAAAGGAATCATTCAATCAATCAGAGCTAAGGCTTCTTTCCGTAGCAATTGCTCCCCTCAGGCTAACCTCATGGGAGCTGGTGGTTAGGCTGAGAAATGGGGTTATGAAATGAGGCACCACCAAAACCAGAGCTCTGTAGCTTCACAGCAAGTGCTGGTGGGTCTCCCCATGGTGCGTGTGGGAGGCAATGGCTGGAAGAGGCACGTGCAGCCGCTGGGCTATGGGGACTGCAGCGTCTTGGGGATGGTTTGGAAGCCTTCAGAGCACAGATTCCCCTGGGAAATGCACATCTGGTGGGGAACACAGTGACTGAGGGAATACAGTGATGCTTCCTGAGGGATGGACGGGATAAAAACCATGGGAGAGGTCAACCTCCCCACTAAGAGCCATTTCCCAGCCCTGGTGCAGTGCATGACAAGGCAAGGCAGTAGCAAAGAGAGAGCACGATGTTCACTTAATGAAATGAAGCTCTGATATCTGGGCTGAATTCCATTTGCTTACATAAAACTTCCATGTAAGTGTAGCTGTTTATATAAAACACCTATAAAATCGTGCTGTTTCCTTACTGCCTGGTGGGTTGTTAGCAGGCCTGAGTGGGGAACAGCTCTGCTTCCCCAGGCAGTAGCCACAAATACTGATACTTGCTTTTCCTGCCTCAAATAAGGTTGTAAAGCTGGAATCTCAGTTCCTTAGGAGGAGAAAGCAGAAAGCAGCCTCTTTGGTCGACCAAGCAGCTCCCTGCTAAAGACTAGAAAGGCTTTTAGTTTTCTGTCTGGCTTTCTAACACTTCTTACTATCAATTAGCATTTCAAAATGAGAAGTCATTCTCGGCTGCAAAAGCCAAAGGTCTCAATCTGAAAGCTTCAGCGTTTGGCTTTCTGATGATGTCAGCTCTTTTTCTTTGTAACTGGGGGAGAATTCGTTGTAACAGATCCATCCCAGCGCCGATTTCTGCTTCTGATAAACCAGTACTTTTTAATTAAAGGGAAAATTACCAGCGGTGAAGCTCCATTTGCTGGCACAGTTAAAGAGGGGTTGTTGCAGCCATAGGGACAATGTGTTTTGAGAGAGCCAGGCTTGAATCCACCCCCACTTGATGGCTGCAATGGCATCCAGATGTAATTAAGATCCTGGCTGCCCTAGAAATGCCTTGAACCACAATAAATAATTAATACAGGGAAAAGAAATCACTTATCATTCAAAAACTCCAGCCAGAATGAAACCTATAGATGGAGAATATGGGGTTTTTTGCTGTCAGAACCCCACATGTTATGGTGAAGCTCCAGGTTTAGGAGCAGGGGCCGTTAGCCAGTTCCTGCCATGCAAGAATCAACCTCTGATTCAGCAACAAGTTTCAGGCTAAAAGGAATTTGGGTTTTCCCATTCAAGTGCCAGGCTGGGGTTGACCTTGTCCTTGTCCTTGTCCTGCAGCACTGATGCCCTGCCCCGGGGCTGCTGGCTCACAGAGCCATGGTCCGGGTAGCAGAGGGCATCCCCAACCAGAAATCACCATTTCCAGAGGCTGGGGTACAGTAAACCAGGAGCTTGCATTCCATTTTCTTTGTATAATCCAAACCTGATGTGAGTGAGTTAATGTGCACGGACAGGGATTACACACGGACACAGTGTGATGGCCCCACCGCTACCCTCTCCTCCACACCTGCACATGCTTTCCTAGAAACCCTTGGATCTTAAACAGAGTTCCTAGCAATGCCAATGCGCTGAGTGAAGGCGAGGGAAGGATGAAATTGGTGTCACCAATAAAAATTTGTTGCATAAAGCGTGGTTTGAAAAACAAGCGGAGTGGAGTTGAGGCTGCCTTTTAAACTTCATTATGCACATGTTTCTCAGCCAGCGTTTATGGAATCGTATGGTATAAACCATAAACAAACACTAAAAACCTGCCTGTGTTGATGGCAACAAGCAACAAAATGATCTTTAAAGATCAAATATTTGTTTCCAAATCCCATGAGCAGAGCTTCCTGCATAAAAGTCAGCCCATTCCCTGCAGACACAGCGTGAATCTTCCCCTTATCAGTGCAGAAGCAAATTACCCATCCCCTCTGTGGAGCTGAGGATGCATAAACCCTGGGATCAGGGGGTCTGTGGCAGGGAATTGTGAGCCCATCTTGGCATAACTCAGCTGGGCGATACAGGCTCAGAGATTAGCTGGCTCCTTCCAGCTCCAACCGTGTCCAGCATCAGCAGAATCCCATGGCCAGCCCATGCCCAGTCCTACGCGCGCTGGACCAGGGGTGCATTTAGAGGCAGATTCATTCTTAGCCAGCAAAAGCATCCTCTGAGCGTGGCCTCTGCCTGTCCCAGCCCTGTGTGGGGCTCTCATTGAGGAGCTAAGGACAGAAACAACCACCTGAGCAGGTAACCTTTCAAACCTGGCTGCAGGGCACATTGAGCACCTCGGCACTGGTTTGAAAAGCCCAGTTTTAACCAATTCAAGCTGTGAGCCCTCTGCCCTCCCTCTGGGGGAATTGTTCTGCTCAGAGAAGCTCCTTGCACCACAACGTTCCCTCTGATACCTATCCTGGGAGCATCAGCTCTTTGCAGATGCCCTTTGCGCAGCCCCTTTCTGCTGGTTCCAGTTGCTGCTGGGAAGTTTCAGGGGGCTTTCTGCTGGGGCTGGATCTGTCCCAGCACAACGTGTTAGGGTGATGAGGTGTTTGGCAGAGGAGATGCCCCATCGGCTTCATCATTCCCTCCTAAGGATGAAGCCAGTTCCCTTGGTGTGGATGGCATGTAGCTCTGGGGACCACTATGGGGCCTGGTAAGCGTAGGTGCAGGCAGCATGATGCTTGGGATCCTGCCTATTGGGTGCAAGCTGGTGCACATCATCCCTTTTTCATTGTACCCCCCTTCCAAATTGCCCTCTTGGGCTTTGTGCTGCACTTTAAACATTCACCAACTCCGAGGCATGTGGATCGGTGCCGTTTGAGATGCTGCTTCGCAAATCCCCCCCATGGGATGGAAATATTTATTTGCAGCTGGATATTTATTGAAGAAATATGAGAGAGACAATTTGGGGGGAAAAAAAAGAAAACAACCAAAAAACCAAAAAAAAACCCCAACTGCAGCAGCCTTCTCTGCCTTATCAATGTGCAAGTGCTCCTTCATCTGCTTTGAAATCTCTGTAATTTACTCTTCCTTCCCTGGCAATGTTTATGGCTTTTATGTTGTTTGAAGCTTATTTATAACAATTATGTAAGGAAGAAAAAAAGTGCCATAAGCGGAGGTAATTTACTGTAAAATATAGGAAAGCTTAAAAAATTAAATAATCAAGTAGCGTGTTCCTGTGCTGATAGAAGCGCTGCAGATGGAGGCAGCAGCACTGCAGGTGAGGTCCCTGCTCTGCCTTGGCCTTCCTCCTGATTGCACCCAAGCAATTAGATTAGGAAAGAATAGCGAATTGTAGCATCAATGGGAAAGATGTGGGGGGGACACAATGGGAACAAGGCTGCAGGAGGGTGGCCAAGGCAGCAGTGACCTGGGCTGGGTATTACCTTCATTTTCTGCAAGAGAGAAGCTGAGAGCATCCATACCAACCTGCTTGGGTGCTGGGAAGGGTCCCACTGGGCTCCCCACTGGATCCCTGCTGGTCTTGGGCTGCAAATGAGCTTTTCTTTGGTTCCCCAGCAGGGCTGAGAAGCCCTTTGTAGTGCTGGCAGCACGTCTGGAGGATTGCAATTCTCGGTGACAGGCTGCTTATTCAGGTCTGCTCTGCAAATTTGATTATAATGGCTTAAAGAGAATCACCCTTGATAAGGCTACCAAAAAAATAATAGTAAGAAAGGCTGAATGGGAATAAATGAATTCATCAAACTGAAAAACTATAACTCAGTTATTAGACACATGCAGTGAAGTGAAGCAAGTGCTGACGCAGCGTTTGTGCTCTTAATTTGGTCTTTCCATCACTTCGTCCCCTCTCACTCCCACCCTGGAGAGAGGGAAAACAACAAAATGAGGCAAAGGCAGCCAGCAGCCACAATGTCAAGGGCTCCATCCAGGCTGAGCTTTGTAATCCCTCCGACAGAAGGGCAAACCCCTTTTCTTCCCTTTTTCTGCTTGCACGTGTGTGCTTTTGTTTTTCCTTTGCTTTTCCAGGGACATAATTACCTTTACGCCAGGCATTTAAGTAGCATCGTAAACAAGATGGTACATAAATGGAAGGGAAATAGGGAACGAGCAACTGTAAATAAATGCACAGAAAACAAGAGGGAGAACAAAACATTGTCTGATTACACAAAACCCATCAGCTTGAAGCTCTGCAGATGACAGAACTGAGCAGCCAAAGCAGGTACTGCTGTGCTGCAAATAACCCCATCACCAGGCAGTGGTCCTGGAGCAAGGGAATAGGATTCCACATCTGCTCCTGCTCTGCTTGGACCCCAAGCTGGGATGCTTTGTTTTGCTGCCTGTGGGCCAGCTTGAGGAAACTCTCCTCTCCCCTTGCCTATGACCTCCCATACAGAGCAGCTCCCATGTGCCCCAGAGCAGTGCAGCTCTTAATGAAGTGATGCTTTATTAAACCAAATATCTCTGTGTTCTTAGAGGATGGGTGGTGGCTGTGGGCTCCCTGCTAAATATTTACAGAGTACAAAGTTTTCTCCAGTAATCATTTAGGGTGGGGGGGAAGCGGGGGGAAGAAAGAACAATTCATCACACTGATGTCAGATCATGGCCTCTTTGTTCCTTGTAAAAGCCAGATCCATCACACTCCTTCCGAGCAAGGGCACTCTGCAAGGTCTCTTGTCACTTGCCTGAGATATGCCAGCGCAGCAGAGGCCATCTCTGCTGGGGAAAGTTAGAACAAATCCAATTTTTCCTTTTAATTACTCCTGAGATTGCCACCGCTTTCCATCACCGGGAAGCCCAAGCTGCTCGGAGTGGGGGCCATATGGTCCCAATGTGTTCCGACCAGCTTTTCAACCCTGTGATTAATTAACTTGGCTCCAGGCAAGCAAAAGAGTCATGGGGACTTGCTGTGGTTGTTGAGGCTGGGTGCTGAAACCAGTGGGTGCACCTGAAAACCCATGGGAAACATTCCAGGTCCCTTGATAGTGGTACAGGGACTGGGAAGGGGACCCTGTGCCCAGGTCCTGGATGGAGCATCATGTCCCCTTGGGGTAAGAGTGAGAGAGTTTGTAGGGGCTGATTCTAGTGATAAGGATGCTGAGATGATTTAGAGATGCAGGAGGATGCAGGAGAATGCAGAAGGATGCAGGAGGATGCAGCATATGCCCATTCCGAACCCTCCCAGACCCATTTTGACCAAACCAGCACTCCCAAGCATGCCGATAGCTCGCCTGTGCACACAGCTGCTCAAAGACAATAAAAATTACCCTCTTGCCCCACAGATTTTCTCTGACATCCCATTTGAGGCTGATTTGTGGGGAGGAGGAGCCCTCTGTGAGCATTTGGGCCTTGGCGACTACAGCTGGTGAGCATCAGAATCCATCTCAGCATGGGGGGAGCAGGATGCGTGGTGCTTTGTCAGAGCCTCTTTCAAACAGGATTGAAAATGCATAAGTGGATAAGGATCATAAACTCAAGTCTGGGGGGCCAAGGCAGCTGGGAACCAGGCTGCTGTGCTGCCTTCACCCTCAGCTCTTCGCTGTCAGAATCCAGCACAGGAATACCCTGGAGCATCCCCGCTCCCATCTCAAAGAGGCAGGCTGGGAAGGGGGGATGCTCTGGGCATGCACGATGGTGGCACATGGGCTCAGTGGGGGACTCGCAGAAACAAAACCTTCCTGCTGCTCTGAAAAGGGGGTTCTGTGCATGTCTGGACATGGCCAAAGTCTGTAGGCACCACTGAACATCGCAGGATTCTTCCTAGGGCTGCAGGAGGAACACGATGTGCTTGTGTCAGCTGAAGCACGGGTTGGATGTCGTGTTTCGAGTGCCCTGTGCTCCCTACTGCTGCTTGTTTCCAAGGAAAAGAGGAGTGTGTTGTCCTGTGTCCAAAGGATAATTTGGATACAGCACTGACTTCTCCTGTAGACTGGCTTTAGACAAGCTTTGGGTGCTGAGGAAGCTCTGAACAGTGGATATTTCATCCCAAAGTTCACGTTATCATCTCACACCTGCCCTGCAACCCACTCTGCCCACATGCCCTCAAACAGGCGCTCAGCCCTGTCCTGACTGTTTCTGATGCTATTCCAGCTCTATTTCCAGGCTGTTATCACCCTCACCTCTGAACACGGTGACATCTTAGTACTCGGCTCTCAGGCACCTGCAGCTCTGCCGTAACACCCCATTGCTGCCTTCACAGAGCAGTTCCACTATTGCCTTGTGCCAATCTTACACTCTAAAAAGATATTCCCTGGCATCCGCTCACTGGGCTGAGGTGTTTGCAAGAGGAAAAGCCCCATGGAGAGCTGGGATGCCATCGGCAGCTCCCACCAGAGCTTGGGGAGCTCTGTCTGCTTGAAGGGGGCAAAGGCTGGGATTTCCTCCAGCAGATAAGCTGAGCAATCCTCCTCTCTTCTTCTCCCATGGGATTTCTAGCTTCTGGAAGTTACATTCCCCCTTCTACACACCCGAGGTGTGACAAAACCCCTAATGCTCAACGTATATGAAAGGAAAGAGGGAAGGAAAAGCGGGGGCACAGTGCACCAGAAAAGCATTATTCACATTCCAGTTCAGCTCCCAAATGTCAGGTTGTGTTACCCTGAATCTCTTTAAACACTGACACTGTGCACGGGCCTTAGGGTAAGCTGTGCGACGCAGACTGCGGGGCGAAATTCGAATTGGCAATGGGCATTATCTGGAAAAGCATCCTAAATCCAAACTGCAGGGGCTGAGCAGGGCACCAAAATCTCAATTAGTGTTACCCTGGCTCCGAAGGAAGGCTTGTGGAAGATGGCACTGAAGAGCATCGATTTGTGTTATCATTTTAGATGTGCCCTTCTGGGTCTGGAGGAGGGGGGATGACAACTGCCCTCTGAGAGCCTTGGGGGTATGTGTTTGCCCCTGGAGAAGAGAGCAGCCTCGTAGTTTGGGAGTGCTGTGGCTGATGTGCATTGTGTCTCCTCATCCTGTACCCAGCCCCGATGCTTGTGCATTGCTGTCTGCACACATAGAGCAGAGAGATGTCCCTGAGCAACGGCTGGAAGAGGAGGGGGATAAAATAGCCCAAATCCTGGCACAAGGGATGGGCTGGACATTAGCACCAGACCCTGTATGCAGCTGGGCTGTGCCGAGTTCCATGTAAAAGCACTTTATTCTTCATGCCTGAAGATGTGATCCGAGCTGACTCCCGCTGCTGCAGCATATGCAGGTATCATCTCCCATGCCAGACTGGGTGCACACAGTGTGCCCACCCTCCCTGCCCTGCTGTCAGCACTCTCCTGCTTTTGCCAGGACTCACTTCAAAGCCTAGGATCTGCTTAATGCATCCCTGTGTTTCTCTCTCCGGCAGCCAAGATGCACTATGATGTGCTGCTGGAGGAGCAGCCATGCTTAGTGTGAGCTGCCATGTACCTGCTGCCTCCAGGCAGATGTGCAGCAGCGGTGGGCAGCAGGTCACTGCTGAGGGTGCCCCAGGCAGGAGGGGTGGGAAGGTTGCAACCAGAGAGGTCCAAAGAGGTCAAAATGGCTCAGCTACAGCAATGCCCCAGCATGCTGGGGTCTGCCTGCTTCTAACCCATTAAATGAAACCGCTGCACACCCACCCAGTGGGGTTAGTGGCTTTTTAAACAAAAGGCTGTTAAAGGCAAGTTCTGCTTTTGACAGGAGGCTGTGCATGCACAAAGGGTCTGCAGAGCCCCTCTGCCTTGCTCCAGGTAAGGAGGAGGAGGAGAGAGCAAAGCCTTGGCAGCACTGGGCACGGTGGGGATGAGCTGGGAGGTGATGGAGTCACTGCAAGGTGAAGCTTTGAGCCAGTGCATTCTTCACTCCAGCATTATGCAGTCGGGGTGCTGGTGGCTGCCCATCACAGCCACCAAAGCAGCAGCAGCGCGTCTCCCTCACGTGTCACTTCTATTTCTCCCTGGGTAGCCGGCACTTGAGTGCAGGATCTGACATAATCACACACCCGAGTGCTTTGCTAGGAACATGCTTTTCCCTTTAGAAGTCTTGTCCCTCAGACAGCTGAGATGGATGAAGGCCCCACATAGCTGGTGATAACTGCAGGCTGCTGCCTTGCCATGAGGATTGCCTTGCTCTGCCCTCCTGGCTCAGCATTTCTGCCTGAGCTCTTGGGGAGTCCCCAGGTCCCCCCAGCCCCTGTATTTGCAGAGCACCATGGCCTAACTACCCCTATGCAGGACATGGGGAAGCTGTGCAGTGGTGCATCCCTTCCTGCTTGCCCCTAACCGGTCCAGGGGTGATGGTTTTCAGCAGCAAGCAGTGGTACAGGTGACTGCATCCCTCATTTGGGAAGGGAGTTGCCATGGAAACCCATCCCTTTCTTTTTTGGCCACCGGAGAACACTTGTTCTCCATCTCTAGGCTGAGGTGGGAAACTTTAGCAGGAGGGGGGATGGTTAATGAAGCTGGAAAAATACAAAAGGCAGAGGGAAAATGCCCCTGTGAGGCAGTGCCTTCGCTGCTGCTCACAGCGATGTGCCAGCCCCGGACAGGGCCACTGGGAACCATCCTTTGGGGCTCTCCCTGGGGTTCCTGCTGCTCACCTCAGGCGCTTTGGCATTATTTTGGCTGCGGGGCAAATGGCTCAGCAATGAGCTGCCTCTTGGGGCCACCTGAACTTTAATTCCTATGGGGACCAGCACGAGTTCTAACATTTTCTTGGAGGAAAAGGTTGTTACTGAGATGATTGACCTGGAGGGCAGAGTTAAAGCAGGCTGGGAACTGTAAAAAACCAGTTCTATTTTCCACCTAGACTATCAAGGCTCCCAGCAAAAGTCTTCCCATCTCTTTTCTTTTCTCTCTTCTTCTTTTTTCCCCCTGTTAACAGGCATTTTTAAGGTCATGGTGCCGGCTTGCTGTGCAGGATCAAGTAATTTGCACAATATATTTCTTCCCTCTGTGTATCTTCTACTGATAATGCATCAAATGCCAGAGCATTAACAGGAGGATTTCGTACTGGCGTTTGCTGTGTAGGCAGCAAGCAGTGAACTCTCCCTTGAAAGAACAGAGGTGAGAGCAGTAAGGGAGAGACGTGTGGAGGATGGAGCGCAGGGCTAGGAAAGGTGAGAGGTATGAGAATTTGCCTGCTTGAATAAATCAAACCTTGCTTTTCTGGTTCCTTTCCTGTTTCCTTTCCATACTTCAGGACAAAGACCTGGGATTTTAAAGCCTGGAGTTTGCCACCTCGCCTTGCCCCACATCCCACGGGCTGTGTCTAAGTAAGTGAGGTTTGTCGGGCAGATGCTGGCTCACTGCTGTGGCAATTCCTGTTAACCAGGAGCAGTGTGCAATTAGAAGATGCTCTTTTCAGGCAGTGCTAAGGGTTTGGCTGAGCACTACCCCTGCTCATGGGGCTCAGGCATTCAGCACATGGCTAGACCAAGGAAAATCCTCATCACCCATTCTAGTGATGCTGCTGTGGCTCTGGGAGAGACTTTCAGTGCTGGTCACCCCTACTCCATCTCATTTGGGCAGGAGAACAGTCCTTATGCTCCATAAAGAACATTACCAAACATTCCTCCTTCCATCCAACTCTTCCTGCAGGACAGGGACCACAACCTGCCCTTTCTCACCCACTGCCCCCACCCCAAGCAAAGCCCTGGTATCTCCTGCACAGCCCCAGGGCTCTCTTTGGTGCGATGGCATCTGCAGAACCCGAGGCAGAGGCAGTTTGAAGGTACTCAGTGTGCGACCTTCTCTTTCTCCCCATTGCTAATTCAAGCTCTGGAGACTGTCAGACTCTGAGTGCCAAAGCCCATTCATCTGCTCTGCTCAGCAGCAAATGACAGGGAGATTAAAAACCTCCCTGTTAAGACATCCCTTCCATGAAAGCACCTGGCAGAAAACGAGCTGGAAGCTGCTTTGCACAGGGCTTCAGGTAAAGCATCAAACACACGGGGCCAGGTTCCCTCCTGCAACCAGGGATTGGTTCATGGGGGTCCATCTCATGGGGAGATTAGGCTCTGAGCATCCCTTTAGCTGGGAAAGAGGCTTCTCTATTCTCCTGCCACAGAAAGGCACAAAGGAGCAGCTTTAGGGCCCTAAATGCACTTTCTGGGCACTGGGTGATGGCTGTGAATTAACAGTGGTAAGGGGCAAAGCCAATAGACCCAAAAATAGGCTTGAAAAGGAAGGCCTCCGGGGGAAGGGATTGATTAGGGTTTGTCCTGGATTCAGTTCACCTCACTTCAGCCATAGGCAAAAAGTCTCTTTAGTCGTCTACTTCCCTCTACAGTCACTGGGAGGAAACAGCATCTTCCAACAGCGGCTCATCGCCCCCCTCCCCGGAGGATGGTTTTCCCCAGGACGCAGTGGTTGATCTGGAGTCACCCCTCAATGGGGAACCCCAGTGTCCCTGGGGCCAGAGGAACGAGTCCCATGGGGCAAGGAGGTGTCTAGTGAAGCACAGAACCACGACGCCCAAATCCGGCTGGTGGCCATGGTACCATCCTGCTGTCTAGGGAAGCAAAGGGAAGGCTACGGGGTCACTGGTACCCAGTGTCCAGGGTGGACTGGGCACACTGGTGCTCTCTCTGCTCCCCAAGCCCTTTTGGGCTGAGCTGGCTTTTAGCAGGACCTGGGATGATGATTAAAAATAACTTAAAAGGCAGAAGAAAGCACTTCATCACCTGCACAGAGCCTTGCAAAGCCCAGGAAGTAATAACATCTTTTACCTGCTCTCTTTTCTTCTCAGAGGGCTCCTTTGCCTGATGGAATATATCATCTGTCTGATGCACAGCGGCTGCCAGCAGATCTGTGTGCTGCCCAGCTCCTTCCGCAGGCTATTCCTGTCTCTGCCACCCTCTGCTTCACTCTTGCAGGGGCAGGAGGAGTTTTGCTCTTACTAAGTTTGTTCCTGGGCTGCTGATGCTGCTGGAGATCTCTGCGCACTGATGGGATGCTCTTTCCCATGGCAGAAGTGGGCAAATTTAGTTTGGGGAAAATGACAATAAAAGGAGAAAACACTTATTTCTGTGCTGGTCTGCAAAGGAGAGGAGATCTCCCAGCCATGTGGATGGAGGATGGGTCTCCAGGCTTTGCTCAAGGTCCCCAGTGAGGTGTCAGGGTGGCACACAGGATGATTTGGGCTGGCAGACGATGAGTGGTCCTGCGCATGGCAGTGGGGGGGATGTAGGGGAACGTGGGGCTGGAAATGAATAGCTCCTTGCCATGGCTGGAAAGCAAAGACATAAAGGAAGGGAAATGGCTCTGAAAAGGAGTTTTAGGAACGCACAGGAACAATTTTAGGTTCTCTTGGTGACTCTAGAGAATAGGTTGTTAGGCTGGAGGTGAATAAGCAAGGATTCTGATGCGGTGAGGTACATTAATGTCCCTCTGAAAGCTTCAGATCAATGACAAGGGAAAAAAATAGAAGGCATGAGTAATAATAAAAAAAGACCCTCACCAGAAACTGTGCTTGACATGGTGACATCGCTGATCTTTGTATGAGCTTCTCAAACTCCCTAATGGTTATTAATTGGGCATCGTTAATAGCTCATCCTTCAACTGGCAGCCAGAAAGCCAGGCTGCAAAATGGGATTACTATGGGCAAAGCTGAGGGAAGAAAAATAGTAATACAGATGGGAAGGGACCATCCTGGCTTTCCTCTGTGTGCCTTCGCTCAGAAATGTAGTTACCATGAGACAGCTGACTCCATCCTAAGGACATGGGAGGTTAAGTGCACAGTCAATCCTCATTGAATCAGTTGTTAAAGTCCCAAATCCACTTTGGTGGGTTGGGGTTTTGTTGGGTGTGGGTTTTTTTGGGGTTAAGCACTGTTGATGAGGTGACCCACGGGTGCTGCAGCGCAGGCACAGCTGCATCTCAGCAACTCCTGAGCAGGTGGAAGGCTTAACTTAAATAACCCTTTAAATAGGGCCTCAGGCTGACTCCATGGAGGTGTTGCTGAAAGAAGAGCTGGTTCCTAAGAGGAATCAATCCTTGTGTTAGTTTCTAGTAGCCTCAGAAGCCAGCTCATAGACTGGTTTGTGTTGGAAGGGACCTTAAAGCTCATCCAGTTCCAATCCCTGCCACGGGCAGGGACACCTTCCACTAGAGCAGCTTGCTCCAAGCCCCATCCAACCTGGCCTTGAACGCTGCCAGGGATGGGGCAGCCACAGCTTCTCTGGGTAGCCTGCCTCAATGTCTCACTGAGTATTTCAGTGTCCTGTCCAGCTGGTTTTGCTACGTGGGCTCTCTCACCTGAGTTCAGGTATGTGGTGTAACGTGTTCTTACAGGCTGCAAAGCAAGGGGAATGGAGAGGGAAGTGTTTTGCATTGGTCAGAAACGCTGTGTCTTCTAGTATAATATTCATTCTGTTCCCCCCAGGAACCAGCGCTCATGAATTTATTAAGACCAAGAGGTTGCTGTATTTGCAAGAATATGAAAGCAGCCTGTTCCTAACCAGAATGCAAATTGCAGACAGTGTGTGGGGATAACAGCTCTGCGTGTGATTTAATTTTCTGGTGTATAAAAAGGGGGGGGGGAGGACGTGACCATAGTCCCAGAGCTTCAATAACATTATACAAATAGTGGGGAGATGCATTAAAAGTCAGTGTCTCTGTGCACACAGATCTGATGTGTGCAGACAGGGAGAGAGGGCTGTGCTAAGCATCCCTGTAGGTGTTTGCTAAGAAGAAAATATGGGAGAAAACCCCTGTATTTCGGTTGTTAATCATCCTTCTGGTATTCAAAATCAGAAGTTCTTTCCCTGGCAGTGTCTTCAAAGCCAGCAGTGTCTGTCCATGCATATGGTGAGGCTGTGCATGCGTCAATTGGCACGGTACTGATGCGCTCCAGTGAGTTTGAGCTGGGTTTGCACCATTTCATGTCTGGGTGGGTAGAAATATCACTGTGAAGCCTCTTCCACTTGTGGAGTCATGAAAGCTAAACTAGCCCAGATGGATCCATCCTCCTGTCTATCTCTTTGGTAGATGGGATGGTGTAGGGGGAAGAGGAAGTGTCTGGTGATGGGGGGGGGGGTATGTGCAGCTATTACACCCCAGGATAGTCCAAATCCTTTCACCAGTGAGGGTACACATTGCCGCTAACCCAAACAGCGGCTCCTCTTTCAGTGTGCGCAAAGATACAGCAAATAATGCAGATTGTGTGATGGGGCAGTGGGAAGGAGACTTTTCTCTTAATCCAGCTTGCAAAGCTCCCCCAGCCGTGTCCAATGTACCCCAAACTGTGAATTTCATTCTTCTGCCCCTAAAAACCCCCTATAATCAGGCTATTCCTGCTAAATACAGATGTCACTGACACAGTGTTGTGGAGATGCTCTGGCTCCCCTGGTGTGGGAAGCTGCTGGTAGTTAGTGTGAGTGATGAATGAATTCCTGTCTATCTCCTTCAGCCCAGCTCTTCCTCCTCGAGCAGCGCTATTGGCACTTCTCAGCAGCAGAGATGGGCACATCACAGTGTCTTGGGCTTTTTGCCCCTCAATTCTGTGAAAGCAATTTATTTGTGTTTGGTGAAAAGGATTAAAAAAAGGCAATACTTTGGGATCAATCCAGGCTTCCATTTGAGCCAGGGTTAAACGTTTCCTTTGGGAATTAATTACCTCCTGCTCAGCTCATCTGTGAGGGGCTGGGGGAAGATGCCACAGTGGGAAGAAACAGATGAAACTTGTCCGGACAGGGAGAAGGGGAGGCTCTGTGGTGCTTGGGGCGTGTTGAGAAGGATGGGGATGCTGGGGATGCTCTGCAAACCTCCTTCTTGGCATTACTTGGCCAGGCTTTTGTCTCTGCAACCGGCTTGATATAATGTCCTGAGCTGAGGCTGGGATAAGGAACGTGGACCTTCTTGGTCATAGGGCAGCAGAGGCAGCTCTGCAGAGCTCAAGAAGCAGTGTGGTAGGAAGGACTCCATCATAGCAGGTCTATGAAATGGGATGCTGACACCTCCAGAGCAGAGTGTTGAGGTCCTCTGGGTTACTTCTGGATGAAAAAATACAAAGGAGAGGGGGAAAAATCTCCATTAAGAGGAAGAAATTGTCTGAAAAGACCAAGAAGTGCCCAAGGCCAGGCTGGATGGCGCTTGGAGAGCAGGCTCTAGTGGAAGGTGTCCTTGCCCGTGGCAGGGGCTGGAACTGGAGGAGATGTAAGGTTCCTTCCATTCTGGGATATCTGCAAAAGCGCAACTATAAACAAGCACTAGTCAAAGCTGTATGATGACCCAGGCCCACCTAGGGGATGGGGAAGGAGCAAAAGCAGCAATGTGGGAGATATCCCACCAATGAATGACTGCTGGAGGTTTCCTACATCCCGTGTCCTGCCTCTGTCCCTCTGGCTGGAGAAGGATGTGGTGGCAGCTTTCCCAAGTGCACACTTGGATGCATGCCTGCTTTTCATTCAGATGCAATCTACCTACGGAAAAAGCAAACCCTCAGAAATTCAATTAAAGCTGTTGCCTCCTTTAGAAAGAGCAGGTTACTCACTGCGAGCGTGGTAAGAGCTCCTTTCTGCTCTAAATCGATTTAGTTTATAAAATGCATAAGGTGGGGGGGAAGACAGGCCTGGTAGTGCACAACCTGGTTGTGTATCAGCCCATGGGTCTCTCAGCACTACTTCATCTGGCTCACGTTTGCTCTCATCAGTCGTCCCCCTCCTCTTCTATTTAACTTGTGCTTTTTCCCCCCCCGAGCAGAATGGGCAGGATACCAGGGGTTGGGGTTGCCAATTCTCTTGTGCCTCTTAACAGCTTTCTGGCCACTGGTATTTTGTTCTGAGAGATGTTAATGGCTTTGAACCTGTTGCTTGGGTGCAGTCCAAGAACTTGCCACCCTTTGCTCAGCTGTGCTGTGTCTGTGCTGGGACAGGTTTTCCCTGGGAAGGGAAAACAGGAACCGGGTCAGGTGCAGGCAGGAATGCAAGAAGCCTGAGCATTAGGTCTTCTGGCTTCTCCTACCAGTCAGGGGGCACTAGGTTGTATCACCTTCCCCATCCCTGTGCAAGGGGGCCAAGGCACAGCTCAGCTGGCTCATCCTCAGTGGATGCAGCCCTGAAAGCAATTAGTCCAAATTAGGTTTCGGCGCAAACAAAACTTGGCGAGCTGTGATGGCTGGGCTGCATTTGCCCAGCTTTCAAGATGCCACCTCTCTGTCTGCATGTTGAAATGGAGCTTGGCAGATGCCTGTGAGCATCTCACAGCCCTGTCTCACCAGTGCTGCTCACAAGAAGTTTGGAGTGGAGGGGACAGGCTGGGAATGGCCTGGGGAGCCAGACTGACCCGTGGTCCCCAGCCCAGGGAAAGAAGGTGGCCATGACCATTATCATGCCCAGCAGATAAGAGTAATCACCCAGCGTGAATCAGGTAGCTGCAAAACGTGGTCAGAGCAAGACCTAAATACTCCAGAGCAGTGTTTTGCAACGCGCGTATACAGCATGCAATAAACCAGGCGCTGACCTCGATTGAAGACACTCAAAGCCACTGCTGTAAAACTTAATGAACTGGACCAGGGAGAAGATGCTGTCGCCTCGGGCTAGGATGAACTCCCTGTGTCATCATGGCAATCTCCTGGCTTTTTCTTTCCAGGGATGAAAATCAGAGCTGTGCCCGGCTGTCCTCGCTCGGCAGGGTCAGAGCCCGCTGGCAGCAGAGCTTTTGCAAGGGATTATGACAGGCAGGGACTGGGGGGAGAGGAGAGGAGGAGGGGGAAAGGAAATGCGGAAACTGCTCAAGCTTAACTGAGCCTCAGTGCTGGAATTCTTACCCCCAGTTTTCTAATTAATAGTCAGGATTAGCAGCTGCTGAGGTTGGGTCTTAGCCATCTAATCATAGCGGCGCAGACGGGCTGTGCTCAGCATCCTGAGCACAAGGCAGCCTTTCTAGACTCCCGGATAAAGGAGTTTGCAAATTAAACACCAACCAAAAAGTTAACGTTTGCATGGAGCCATTTCTTGCACTTGTGCTGTTCCGAGGGGGACAACTCGCTGTCGCAGCACAGTTCCTGCTACTAAATTCCCTCTTCCTACTTGGGATCCGCCTTTGATTGCCAAAGTCCTCTTCCAAAGGCTCCCTGCACTGCAGTTCCTGTCTAAGGGTGCTGCACCCAAAGCCACCCAGGGCCAAGCCAAGCCTATTCCTGTGCCAGCTGCCACCTTCTCTGGGTTCATAATCCATCTGACCCAGCCAGGCTAGTCCTCCCCAATGCCTTCTGTAGAGTGCTTCATTGCTTTCACAAAACTCCCAAATTCCTCACGGGAACAGAGCTAACAGTTGCGCAGTAGGTATCCAGTACTTGGGAATGATCCAACTTCATGGAGCTTGAGCTGAGACCTTGTTTCACCATGGTCTCAGCAGCTCAGCAATCCCTATGATGCGGGAGATGCCAAACCCATCAGGGCTATCTCTGGACTGGGGAATTCACTCTCTGCCAGGGCAGTTTCAGCCTCAATGGCTTGAGCCCTTCACCAGCAGCAGCCCCTTGTCCCCTGGAACTCACCACGAGCATGGGAGCAGGTTGTGGACATTCCAACTTGCTGGGTAGCTTGTGTTATTGGATTTATTGTTTTCCCCTTTTAACAGCGCTGCCTGCTCTTTTCTTGAATGTACAGCAGGAACCAAGGAGCTCAAGCTGTTTGTCTTCAGTTCTCCTGCCGTCTTTCTTCCATTCAATACTTCTGCCTTGCGAGTGGTTTTCCTGGCACTGTGGGTGATGTACATGCATCCCAGATAGGATGAAGTCCCTGGGTACTCTGCTGGGTGCCATCCCTGCTGATGAGGGGAGTGCAGGGGGGTCAGTGCTAAGCCAGGCAGCGGTTTAGGGTATATTTTCCTCTTGTGGCATTCACGAAGTCAGCCAAACTTGGCTTCCTCATGCATTCTTGAGTGCTGCCTTCTGCCAGCTGCCTCTGTCAGCTCTGATGGGTGGCTGCAACTTTTCTGCCTGCACGGGGTCTTTTGAAAATCCCAGCTGTATCGGAAAACACAGAGCTCCAAATGGGGATCTTCAGAGCAAAACACAGCTGAATAATCAAATGCCACATTGTTCCTGCGCAGAATGGAAATCAGCTCTGCCTTCACCCGAACTCTGAAGGATTTATGAACTTTGCTGTAACCCCTTTGCTGAGAGCACAGGAGATGTGAGAAACTTCTCGTCCCCATCACTTCCCTGCAGTGTCACATATGGGAAAGGGGGGATTCCACGGGAGAGGCTCAGGCTTCATTTGGTTTAAAACTTAATGAGTTTCCAGCTATAGAGGTCTCTTGGGAGCAACACATGGGGTTATTGGCAGTGCTGGCGCCCGTGGGGCTGGGGGACTCCAACATGAGAGACCCGCTGGTCCCCCAGCACAGACGAGCAGGAGACACTTGACAACTTCCAATTCTCTTTTATGGAGCTCGGTACTTGTTGCCATCTGCTCCCAAATGTTCAGTGCAAATCAACATTCGCTTTTATGGTTTTAATTAACCTAATAATAAGCCTTGCGTGCCAGGCAGGGGCTGTGCATGCGCCTTCCCAGGAGAAGCCTTTGGTTTTGGGATAAAACCCATCTCCGAACCCAAAATCAGGGAATGCCATGAGGGAATTGTGCAATAATTTATTACTGATTATTAATTAGTGCTGTAGACCTACTTCAACAGCTCTTGGTGGCAACTGTCATCCCCTTCTGCAGCTCCCATCCTCCTTGTTGAGAGTACACCATAAGCACATAGACTTTTTTTTCCTGGTTCTTCTGAAAATCCATCACATCCGGGCTTCCAAATTCCCTTGGGAATCCTTTGTTTGCTCCCAGGGCTCAAGTATCTTCTTGATATTCCTGGTGAGGGAGGCCAGCTCTGTCCATCCTGGCTTGAGGATCCCAGCCCTGGGATTCAGCCTGCAGCAGCTGGGACCCCCCTTTGCTCAGGCTCCAAGGAGACTTTTAATTTCATGAGGTTTTAATTTCCTCATTTAGCTGTAAAGATGTTTTAGCACAGAAAGGCTGCTTTTGGGGCTCCCGCCCCCTTTAAGCATAAGGGGAAAACAAAGAGAATGGCAACATGCCCTTTGGGTAGATAAACATACTTTTCTCTCCTGTTTTCCGTGATGAATGTGTCAGAAAATGGGAGGAAAGAGAAACAGAGGAAAGGCTGGTAGTTATAAAAAGGTATGTGGATGTATGAATAGATAACCAGACATCGTTTCCTATATTGGCTGGGTCAACAAGTGGATAAATAGACAAATCTCTGTTTCTTATTTCCTGTGGTGGCTGAGTCATGGGAGAGTGAGATGGGGAAGATACTCTGCAGTCAGATACTCCCTGCTTTCAAAAGCATCACCAGTCTCTTGTCCAGTGTAAACTGCTTTTATTCCAGGACCTCAGGATCTGGGCCATTATCTCCCTGTTAATTACTTGAAACCATCTTTTGAGGAGTTTCACCTTCTTTCCTTTCTGCTCTTTATCCTACCCTGTATCATCTGTAGCATTACCTCCGATGTCTTCCCTCATCTCTCACTTGGTCCCGGTGGGATGGTGGTGGGTTTGTGGATGCGTGCAAGGGAACGAGAAAGCAACTTGTTTTCTTTTATCTCCTTCCCATTCCGTATTATTGCTCCCCATGCCGCCTCCTGAAGTGTGATATAATTGCCTCTGAAAGCACTGCCTGCCTGTCATATCTTATTGCTTGGATAAGGTATCAACAAAATGCAAAACTGCCACAATTTAAAAGCATTCAGTGTCTCCTCTACGTTTCCACCCTGTTAGAGACATATTTAATAAAGTTTTGACGTGTGGAAAGAGGGCCAGTAAGTGCCGATAAAATTCGGAACAGCAGTGGTGCACCAAAGGGAACGTATTAAAGTTAATGAATAAATGGGCTGATTTCCACTGAAAATGTGATTGTAAATAAGCATCAAAGCGAAAACAGAGGGCAGACATTGTGTATCCTCATTTGGAGGCTGTGGCAGCAGAGATAAACTGGGCACAAATGAAGACCCTAACGAGGGCTGATGGAAATGGATTAGGAGATTTCTGATGAATTTGGCCAAAAAAACCATGAAGAAAAAGCGAGAACTGACCTTTAACTAGAACTTTCTGAGCCAAACCCACAGGACTTGCAGAAACACAGGTCCCACATGAGTGTCTTAACCACAGATCCAGCTGCAATTCCTGTCTGTAGGAGTTGTGTGGTTATCTTGAGGCTGCTGTGGTCATGCACCCATCACATCCAATGTGGGGTGGGGCAGGGATGCTGCACATGCAAACAGGTAGGAGCCTAAAGCAGGTACGTGATGCAGAATATATATGAGAAATACAAAGACAGGGAAACACCATGTCTCTTTTCTGGTGGTTATTTAGCAGCATCCCTGTGTCCTTCCCCTGGCTGTGAGGAAGGACTTCCAGTTCCCAGTCATCCCACCCTCACCCTGTCTGAGTCTTCGGCTCTACCCTCAATTCCCCATTTTATCTCAGTTTCAAACTGTATCTTTGTGATTGCAAATATATTTAAAGATCACAGCAGAGACAATAAAGCTCTATTAGACCATCCAGGATAACTTCCTGCAGGTCCAGGTCCTGCAGATCCAGGTCCTGCAGGTCCATCATCCTCCCATGGATGATGTAGCTTACATTAAACTGATGCTATATTCAATCTGACAACAAATCATTGGGCACAATGAGGGAAGGAGAAAACTGCTCCTGCAGTGATTTCACTTGCCTGGAGCAGTCAGTGGAGGGTGAATATTGGGGAAGACATTAAAGAAAAACAAATACTTGTTTCCAAGTATCCTTAAGAGCTCCATTTGGTTGCTGGTTATTTAGAGGAGCCTTAACGCTTGAGTACCCCTTGTAATACTTTGTGGTTGGGTGTCCCTGCTTGCTGCAATTTTGAGTAGCGCTGAAGTAAGAGGTCAGCAATACTGTCTTCTACTCAATTAAGCCAGAGAAACCAAAATGAGCAGCCCAGTGCTTTCTTCTTTCAGGCAGGCTCAAAACACCAAGCAAAGAAGGTTGTGCTGTTGAGTTGTTTGTCTTGCAGTGATCCAGCTCAGTTTTCCCTTTGCAGACCAATAGATAATACAAAAACTAAGGCAAAGCACGGTCATGCACGTGCTGTGCACCCTCCTGGTTTCCTCCAGTGTGGAGATGATGTGTAGATATTAATTGCAAGCTTCTTGATGGGAGGCAGCGTGGGCTCACCCAGCGCTCAGCCAGCTCCCAGAGCGATGGGAACCCCAAGCACTGCTGAGAATAAACTTTGTCTTGGGTTTAAGTAGCAATTGCCTAACTCAAGCCAGGGTGTTTTCAGCTCCGCTGCTCCCACCTATGGACTCTAAATCAATACTAATCTTGCTTTTGCAAACCCAAGTCACAAAGCTGAATCCATCTCAGGGCTGTTTTAGGTTGAAGCAGTCTCACTCAAGTCAAGCTGAAGGGATGTACATTTAGTGTAACCTAAGTCTTCATTTTTAGTCTGGCCTGGTCAAGCAGAACTGCCCCAACCCTTGAGAAAAAGCCCAACCAAGCTGCTATCAAACAGCCACCCATGCAGCAGGTCTGTTGTTGCTTTTGATACTAATTGACATCCAATTAACTTTCAAACAAGTGCCTTGTACCCCATTCCAGGAAGTAGCTGCATGAGAAAGGGATGCAGCTCCATGCTCTGAGTGGTTCCAAAGCCAATGCCCATTGCAAGGGCTCCCTAGTTGGAAGAAGCCAAGCCATTGACCTTACTATGCAGGGATCCTTTCTCCAGAGTCTGAAGAGGTGGCTCCATCTCTTCCCTTTCTGTCAATGTGGTGCTGCATCACTGAACTACATAATTGCATATTTGTTCCTGTGGGGGTTTGGAATATTAGGACCCAGTGTATCGTTCCACAGTGCCTGCGCAGCAACTTCTGCTGTGTAACTACAGGAGAGAAAGTTGGGAAAGGGAAGCTGTGCCTGTGGAACTGCTCTGTGTGATTAAACCAAAGCTGGAGCAAAATGCAAGCGGGATGCAGGGAATGTAGAATGCAGTTGCTCCATTTGTGCTTCCTCCCCGCCCTGAGAGGAGTGCCTTGGTGCTTTATGCTGAGAGGGTCTGTGTAGAAGGAGCCTTGCTGTTGCTTTTGCTGCTGGTTTTCCCCCTCCATCCTCTTTTCTGGGAGAAGTTTGGGGTGGAGAGGCCCAACTTCATTTTCACCTTGCTTCTACCCCCACTTGGCTCCTCCTTTCCTGCCTAGATGCCAGGAAACCACATAAAAACTGGAATATTGGGGTTTTTTTCCTCCTTTTATCCCTGCTTTTAAACACACTTACTTACCCAAACCGGTGCTTTTAAGTGACAGCACCTTTGCTTTCCCCGTGGCTATAAGGAAGATGGAAGAACACAAAGAACAAATGACACATTGGCAGAATTGTTTCTAACTAGGAGGTTTTTCAAAGTTGTCTAAGTGTCAGCAGCTCTTCTTAGAGCCTGAATTTATTTGGCATGGTGTCACAGTTATCTCTGTTAAACAAGTCCTCATATGCACCTTTCAAAGCTTAAGAACACCTGAGGGAAAATGTATTAGGATCTCTGCTTTCTATCTTACTGTAATTCCTGCCTTCCCAAGGCGGGAGGGGGAAGGAAATGTAATGATGCTGCTGGGGATTTTATTTCTTTCTTTGCCTTTTAATCCAAAGTGACTTCTGTATTAGAGAAAGGTGTTCTGCCTGACAGCCCCATGGCTGGCAGCGTGGGGTGCCTCATTCCAGCCCTGTGGTCCCTTCACGATACCGCATCCCCCTGAACCCAACTCCTTTGTCTAATTTTATCCCATGATAATGCCATCTTTGCACATTCACCCCTCGGCGGGAACTATAGGGATAATAAACTTCAGATGCTGATGAAACTCTCTGCAGAGCAGGCAGAAAAGAAACCCAAGTCAAAAAGCCCTCAAGTGTTCTGATCTTTACTGATGAAAGCCTTAAAAGCAACTCCACATAAACCCATCCCGCAGGCAGGTGGAGCTACACCTCTGCCCCTTTCATGTATTTCCAGGTTCCTTTATCCCTCTTCGGCACATAGATCCCTAAGAAATAAGAATGATAAAGCCCTGGTTTGTGCAGGGAGCATCCCAGCTCAGCGTCATGCCTCTGCCAACCCAATCCATGATGGATCTTTGCTTTTGTGCCACTCACAGCATTTTCACATTGAAAGACCCCGTGTACAAGATGCTAAACAAAATCTAATTAAGCGGTTGGGTTAGAAATGTGATTGTTACAGAAAGTGGCGTGTCAGATGGTGAGATGTTAGCAGAGGAATGTAGAAAACAATTTGCACTTCCTCTCCCTCCTTTTCCAGTCATGCTCCTCACCCTTTGGATTGTAAGCATGCCATGCAGCTACTCTTCCATCCTACAGCCTCCCTCTTAAAAGGTTATTCCTTGAGTGGAAAGTGAGCTGGAGCAAAGCATGTGCTGCCACAGCATCCTTTGCAATGCATTTCTGAGGTGGCTGAGATGAATGCTATTGCTTCCAGAGGAAGGAGTGCATTTTATTTAGCTTGTTAGCAGGAAGGGTTGGGGTTGGTGTTGTGGGGTCTGCCTGAGTGTGGTGCAGGGTCCCATCTGAGGGCTGGGATGGATAAAAGGTGGAAAATGGAGCATTGCAGCACGGTGCATGCACCATGGTGCATTGCACCTTGCAGTGTGGGCTGGTGTGGATATGCAGCCTGGGGTTGCTTTTCAAGCATCAGCCAGTGTCCGAGCGGACCATGGCTCTGGAAGACTTGCCTAAGGTCACAGATAATTTGGGATGCTGAAGCCCCGAGTGGGATGCACAGTGCAAGCCTGAACCATCCCGGTTTGCAACAGGAGATTTGTGGGTTCCAGCATGGACATTTGCATTGCTTCAGCGCTGGTTGTCTGGAAGCTTTGCTACCGAGACTGACCTGCCTTTCCTGCTCAGAAATAAGGCTTAATCCGCTTGTGCTGTTATAGTGCTTTGCGATCCTCACATGCACAGTGCTCCAAATGACTTAATGTTATTACTAGTATTTTTACTCAAAAAGCTCTTCAAACAAACATCAAGCCATCTGTTTCCTCAGCAAACCCTCAAGGTTATGTTTCGTCCTAACTTTCTGCTATCATTCGGAAAGTGTGGCCATTCAGAGCTGTTTTCTGTTATCCCCATCCCCTGAGAGATGTGTCTAGCAACAGAAAGAAGTGTTGCTCCTGCAAAAAAGCCTGTGTAAAATCCCACAGTTGGTGTTTGTAAGGTGACTGTGGATGGGTGATACTTGTCCCTGGAGGGGGGTTATGATAACTGAGCATCCTGTCTTGTTTCCAAGATCTCTTTCCACTGGCAGACTGTGAATGGCTTCAGCTGCCTGCAAATATTTGGAGCGCAGAGCATGTTTTTATGACTGATTCAGGTGAGCACTTAAAGAAGTGCTTGGAAATAGCATGTGCTTACAAGTTTCCCTGGCACCAGACTTATTTCCATGCAATAATAAGATGGAAAAACCTCAAAACCACTTGGTGAGGAAGAGGAGCATGCTGGTCCTCTGTGGAGGTGTATCTGCAATGAATGGTTTCATCATCCCTGCAGACAGCATCGCTTGGTACCCATGGGTGAGTGTGGCAGAGAGTGATTTCCCATGCAGGTATCCCAGAGGAGCATGGAGTAATGGTTAAGAAAGGATTCAGAAACTGGAGAGAGCAAAAAATACTGACCTGAGCTGCAGCGTTCAGCTCCCGAATCAAATCCTCCCTGGGTTTGGAGATGTTTAGTAGTGAGGACCTGATCCACAAGTGGAAAAGAAGTCTTGAGGATGAGCAATCATGAGGTGTAATATAGCACAAAGGGATCCATGGTATGGAAAGAGCAGCAAACCTTGATATTTAACTACTGGGAAGCAAAAGCTCGGCCCTACTGGCTTCCCCCCAGAAGCTACTGCTCATGGTCAGGTTGCTCTGCATTGAATCTTCCACTGAAATTATTTCTTCACCTAAATAATCGCTCTCAGTTTATTCCTTTGCAAAACACACGCTTTAAAAACAACCACCAGAAAAAGAGGCGCTCAGAGGATTTCAGGACTCTGCCAGAAGCTCCTCATGATGGCATCTACCTTTCCATTGCCACTCTTTCACGAGTGCCCTGAAGGGAGACTAACATCTGCAATAGTGCAGAAAGGATGAGCAGCTCCAATGACCCACTGCTGTGCCAGAACTCCCCGAAAGCACATGGGCACGTTGCCATTCATCTTCCAGGCTGTGGCTGAAGTGGCAGAGCCCTCCCTGCCCTTTGCTTGGCTGTTGACATCACCCCAGCCTTATCTGTAACACAGCCTAGAAATCACTAGAAGGGAAACTCTCAGATAATTGATCTGTTCTGAAACAGCCACGTTCCTGGCTTTGCATTGTGCTTACACACTGCATAAATACATGTGCTTATACGTACATGGGTATCAATGTGGCACGTTGCAGCTGATGGAGAGCCAAAGCAGCAGGGCAGCTGCCTCTTCCTTCTGGAGTTTTGGATACCAGGGATGGGAAAGAAGGGCAGCAGATGCCGTGCTTTCCCCTCACTTGGCTCTTCTACAGCACAACAGCTCCCTGACCATGGAGGAGGGAGGAGCGAGTGCTCATTTACCCCAGATCACTCAGAAAAGGGGCTGCCTGTGGCACTGCGAGGGGATGGAGGGCATGGGATTTGCCATGGCACAGTGTTCTTAGGAGATTAAAAACCAGCTGAAAAGCTCTCAGGGCGGCTGCCAGGCTGAGGGTACCCAAAGCTCCCTGAGCCGCTGCTTCTGTTAGTGTGGGTAGCACTGATGTATTGCGCTTTCTCCAGTCCATAAGACTTCAGAGATGCATTTAGGCAGTGGCCTCAGTTGTGTGAGGGATCCACCTGCCAGGGAAGGAAGTTCTCACTTTGGCCAGTTTTTAGATGAAAAGCTCTTTCTCTCCTACTTCTAGAGATGGGGGGGGAGTTGTCCTGGCTCCATGCTCACCTCTGCTGGGCAGCTGTAAGAGGATAGTGAGTGAGTGAGAAGTATTGACTACAACTATCACATCTTTATCACCCTCAGGACATGGAATGGCACGGATATAAACGGACTGATGTCCGCAGCAGTGGGTAACACTGCAGAGCTGTGTGCTCGGTGCCCATGCAAGGGGGACAAGGGATGTGTTCAGTGACAGCTCAGCATCCCACCCTGCTTCTTGTGCCCCTGAGCTCCTGCTTGCGGAGACAGCACCTTGCTCTGGGTGTGTTTCTCTTTCTCCTGGTCCAGCCCGTCTCTCTGCTTGGGTTACCCTTCCTTGCCCTCCCTCTTAGCCACATCACCACCCTGCTGCCCCTCAGGTGGCTCAGCAGCCCCTACCTGATGTTCTCCCCATCATACCTAATCTAGTTTATACACAGCTCTCTTCATATTTGCAAAACACAAGAAAATCTTTTCCAACTAAAAGCCTGCTTTCCATTCTGGAGATGGGTTGTATTCCTCACTGCACACACGCCTGCATATATTTGAGCAAGTTTGATTCAGTGTAGCTGACACAAAAACCACTTAGTTCTTTCCCCTACATCATCCTAAGTTAATACTCCTGACAAGTACAGGAGGCTTTTCAGCAGTTTTTCTATTTCAGCTCCCTTGGCTTCCTGTTCTCTATTTTGCCCCTGCTTTAAAACTAACCTGGGCCCAGGCAGCTGCCTGTACCCCAGCAATTTGTACCCAATATGCTTGAAACAAGAAAATTGCAGGGGCATCCATGGATGCATGATGCGATGACCAGAGGCGCTGAGCCGGATTCCATTTCTATGTATTTTGTGCACACTCTCTGTTTTAAAAGTGAATAAAAAATAGGGAGCTGGAGGATCAGGATTGTTCACACACATAGGTTAGGGATGGCTTTAGTTTTATCATTACACCTGAGGGGTTATGAACCTGGCTCCTTTCCTAACTTGGGGGGGATTTTGTTAGCCCTTTGATGGGTTTGATTTAATGCTCCTATGATGGAGAGGCTGGCGCTGCATCACTGAGCAAAGCATGAGGTCTCTCTGATTTTTGCATCCATCATCCCTGGGCTCCGTGGACTTTTTTACAAGGGCATTTAGTGACTGGGCAAGGGGGAATGGCTTTAACCTGCCAAAGGGGAGGCTGAGATGAGCTCTTAGGCAGAAGCTCTTCCCTGTGAGGGTGCTGAGGCGCTGGCACAGGGTGCCCAGA